>JAVIAB010000156.1:47006496-47061496 GCA_032433765.1 Megaustenia siamemsis
TGTACAAACGAGGTGAGAATGGCTCAGGCAAAAGCAGCTTTCCAAAAAATGAGGAAAGTACTATGCAATCCATTTTTTGACAATAGAAGCAAGAAAAAGAGTTCTTAAATGTTGCATAGAGCCAGTCTTAACATATGGATGCGAATCATAGACAATAGGACAACAGACAAGAAAATCACTGGAGTCTGTAGAAATGCGGTTTTACAGAAGAATGTTGAGAGTACCATGGACAGCTAAGAAGAGTAATGAAAAAGTTCTGAAAGAGGTCAAAGTAAAAAGACAACTAATTTCCAATATTAGGAAGAAACAATCATCATTTTTTGGACATGTAATGAGAAGAGAACAACTGGAATATATTGTAACAACTGGAAAAATTGAGGGACGAAGAGATAGAGGGAAGCAAAGAGAAAAAATAACAAACTGCTTAAGAGAATGGCTTGTCAGAAGGTCAACAACAGAAATGATAAATAGCTGCCGAGATAAAAAATTGTGGAGAGACATGATCACCTACGCCAGTAGGCCCGGTACTTGATGATGATGATGATGATGATACATATTAATTGAGGCGTTTTTTTTTATAAACAGAGAACAATAATATTTCTTCTTCTAATATGAGTGGGAGCCGCGATAGCTCAGTGGTTAGTGAACTGGACTACAAAGTACAAGAGGTAAGTTTCGATCCCAACCGACGGCTTCCAGGTTCACCCAAACATTAATGGATACCGGATTTTTTTCTGGGAAAGTAAATCGGCATGGGCGTAATACCGACCACATTACCCAAAAATCATGTGCCGAAGGTCTGTAAAAAATTGTGGTCACTAACACCATATTCTGTATATACCACTTGGCGTGACGGAGATCTTTACTTTTTTTTCCTCAATCAGTATTTGGCCCGTATGGAAGAATTCTATCTATCTATTGACCTTTCGAGCCGTAACCGGCCCATAGGGCGTAGACCAAGATACACCTTCTCCTATATGAATTTTTGTTCTAGCAGTTTTCTTTTAAAGATATTTTATCAAATCTCGCCATCTGTCTCTGTTCTGTGCAAGCAGTTCTATCTCATTGAGGGAGCCGACTCCTGCTGCTCTTGCCTCTCTCATCAATGTTCTTCTCAGTGTCTCCCTGGGTCTTCCTCTTTTTCTTTTACCTGTTGTTTCCCATATGAGGGCTTGCTTTGCTATTCGATTATTATCTCTTCTCATCACATGTCCAACGTATGACCATCGTCTTTTCTTTATTACTGAAGATATTAGTGGTTGATTGGCGATTTCTCTAATTTCCTCGTTTGTTTTGAATTCGTTCCATGCTATACCAAGTATTTTCCTTAGACATTTATTTTCGAATGCGTTCAACTTTGTTTCTATATCTCTTGTTGTTTTCCAGCTTTCACACGCATACGTAAGGGTTGATAGTACATTTGATTTGAATAGCCTAAGTTTTGTGTTTGTGCTGAGTTTTGATTTCCACAACTTTTCAAGGCTTCTGAAAGACATTGCTGCTTTAGCCAGTCTGATTCTAATTTCTTTGCTCGTATCCCCTTCTCGATCAATGTGACTTCCAAGATAGATAAAGTGATCGATCTCTTCTACTGGTTTGTTTTCCATGTATATTTTGTCACTTGTTGGAATTAAACTTTTCATGACTTTAGTCTTTTCATGATTGACCTCAAGCCCAATTTTGTTGGCTATTGATGATAGTTCATTTGTGTTTTCCTGCATCGTTTTTATCTGACTGCTGATGAGAACTATGTCATCAGCAAAGTCGAATTAGCCTCCCTAAAACATTGTTTATAGCCTTTAGATGGGCAAGTATTTTCATGGCACTTTCTATATTTCAGATTGTATTTTTCTGAAAAAAAAAAACTTTAAAAAACAATAAATAAATTTTATTCGTTATTTTCATGTTGCCTTTTTCTTTTTTTTTTTTTTCTTTTTTTTTTTTTTGAAGATCCTTTATGGCGCCCCTAAGCAACGTGGCGCGCCCCGGGGAACTACCCTAGTTGTCACTCAAGTTGCCAGTACCTTGAGCCGGCAGAGTGGACAACCAACCTAGAATGGTAATGTTCTGATATTTATGATAACGATCCATGTTTCGTCAATAAATCCACCATGTTGAATTGCTTGCCTCAATCGTAAGCAGTAGAAGATAGATACCGACGGTGTCAGCGGGTCTCAGACAATCTTCGGTTTGTCTAGTTCATTACCTCCTCCAAAAGAAAGTCAGCAGACAGCAGATCCCTTGCCACGGTTGACCGGCTAGGCTAGAAGACGGTTTGGCGAGATCGTGTACTTTACGTGACCCGTGCAAAGCTTGATTCTTGTGCACATAGATCGGTGGACATGGAGTCTTCTGCTCTCTGTGCTGTCTTCAGCTAGACAGACAGATAGATAGATAGATAGATAGATAGGAAGACAGACAGACAGACAGACAGATAGATAGATAGATAGATAGATAGATAGATAGATAGATATAGATAGATAGATAGATAGATAGATAGATAGATAGATAGATAGATAGGAAGACAGACAGACAGACAGACAGACAGATAATAGATATATAGATAGATAGATAGATAGATATATAGATAGATAGATAGATAGATAGATAGATAGATAGATAGATAGATAGATAGATAGATAGATAGATAGATAGATAGATAGATAGATAGATAGATAGATAGATAGATAGATAGATAGACAGATAGGAAGACAGACAAACAGACAGACAGACAGATAATAGATAGATAGATAGATAGATAGATAGATAGATAGATAGATAGATAGATAGATAGATAGATAGATAGATAGATAGATAGATAGATAGATAGATAGATCATCATCATCATTGAGTGCCGTCTCCGCATCGAAGGCTGGCTACCATGGATCGCCATTCCACTCTGTCTCTTGCATTGATGGTGCAGATTGTCATTGGTTGACATGTGCATCTTTGATGTTACTCGTCCATGTTAGTCTTGGTCTGTCTCTGCCACTTTTACCTTGTATTTTCCCTTCCAATATTACTTTTTTTTAGGCTGTTGTGCCTAATGACTGCATGCCCCAATAATTTCATTAGTCTTGTTCTAATTGTGTTTAGTAGTTCGCTTTTCATTTTTAGTTGTTTTAAAACTTCAACGTTTTGTTTTCTTTTCTTTCCATCCAATTCTACCTATTCTTCTATAAATCCACATTTCAAAAGCTTCAATTTTCTTTTATTAATTCAAAGAGTAATTTTTCTTATCCTCATTTTCAGAAATTGGTTGATGAAGATTAAACAAACCAAAAAAAAACATCTCTCTGATTCTCTTAGCTTCTTTGCGAGATATTAAACATTAGCTAGATGCTCACAAGCTTTCTTCACTCTTACCTTTTAGGCGCCAGTTGTTAGAATTATTTAAATGCTTTCAATGTCCTGCATTTGATATCATCCAACAAATATCTCCTTTGCATGCTTCGACCCCGTGCACCTTCATAGTTTCCTGCTAGATGTTTTTTTTCTGCCAGCCTGTCTCGACCCCTTTTACCTTTCACAGTTCCCTGCTAGAAGTTATTTTGTTAACCTGTCTCGACCCCTTTTACCTTTCATAGTCCCCTGCTAGATGTTATTTTGTTAACCTGTCTTGACCCCTTTTACCTTTCATAGTCCCCTGCTAGATGTTATTTTGTTAACCTGTCTTGATCCCTTTTACCTTTCATAGTTCCCTGCTAGATGTTGTTCTGTTACCCTGTCTTGATCCCTTTTTACCTAACATGGTTTCCTGCTAGATGTTTTTTTTTTGGTCAGCCGCTTTGATTCCTTCCACCTTTCATAGGTCACCATGTTAGATGATTTTGGCCAGGTCGTCAGATTAAGTTTTCTTCCATCGTCTCCTTCTTCTTTAGCATTCACCCAACGACTACTCTCCTACGTCACCCACTTACAAAAGGTCGTTAAGTGGTCGTGGACGCGTTTTGTAGGTAGTTTGCGACATGCCCCAATGTTAGCACATTCCAGATTGGTACAGATCTGTCTGGGGAAATGAACGAGCGAACAGGTTGGCTAGCTGCGCTATCGTTAAGGACAGTCAACCAGTGCATCGGGCGGTTATCATCAATGCCCTCCAAAATGTGCGAAAGGCACAGGACTACGACAACCATGAGTCCACGTCACTCCTTCGAATGAAAGAGATGGGAGTTAAGATAGACACGGCCAGAAGCGAGAAACTTAGTGGCCGTGTAAGAAGACTTATCAACCAACATAGAACTGGAGACGTCAGTCGTTGGACACTGCGGGACTTGCTGAGGAGGGGATCTGAGCACCTATGGACATGTTCGGAGTGCAATGATGATGACCCGTAAATAACTCAAAAACTCAACAGATCTGTCTTCAGCAGGGCATCTTTTGTTATCATTTTGCCTTCCCTCTCCCAGCACTACAAGTAATCAGCAGTTGCTTTTTTTGGGTATGCCGGCATGGTACCTAATTTTGGGTGAATATCACCAGTTTTCCTATTTTAACACCGGCAGCCGTATGTATGATCTTGTGTATAACTCACACCGTGAGTTGTGTGTTTCATCCTTTTTGATCATGTTTCGATATTCCAATTGTTTACGATGAATGATGATATCGTATGGCAAGGAACAGTTGGCAGTGTTCACTTTCTGTGCGGTTTCGCCTTATGTCTTTTGGCGTGTGCTGACACTGCTATGATGGGGAGTACTGCTACCTTTCTTTGTTTCGAAGATGAGTTAGTAATTCGGATGGTTCCACTGGCACGGGCGGTTGAGCAAATATGGATTTTAATTCGTTTGAAGTGATACCGGGGCCTTCCATAACCAAAATATAACTCGCCATACATGTTTCGCTTCCGTAGGTCAAAATTGACTCTATATAGCACCGATGTACACTATTTCTCACTTCTTTTGGCATAGACGTGTTTCACAAGATGTCCGTTTTCATTCTGCTTCATTCTCTACTAATTCTTCAATTTCATCTACACATCGGAGGGGCTTACATAATTCATTCTCATGTGCTCACTGTTATTCGTTTCATTTATTATTTGTTATAGAAATACTCTAAACAGAGTTGATTGGTAACACAAGGCGTCCTTGCCTTGCTCCAACCATTGTGTAAATCCATTCCCCTCTAATCTCATTCACAAACACTGAGATAGTTGCGTTTGTATATAAGTAGCTGTTTGACATTTTGTATTAGTTGCTTTGTAATGCCGAAATAGATCTATACCAATGTTTCATAGAATACACCAAGGCATTTGACAAAGTAAAGCACCAAGAAATAATCAACATTTTAGAAAGCATATACGTAGACAGCAAAGATCTAAGAATAATAAAGAACATGTACTGGCAACAAACAGCGGCCATAAGAACTGGAAACCAATTGGGAATGTTTCAACAAATAAAACAGGGTGTTAGACAAGGTTGTGTGCTGTCACCAGATTTGTTTAATATTTATAGTGAGACTCTTTTAAGATCCATAAAGGGCATGCCTGGAATAACAATTGGAGGTCATAATATAAATAATCTAAGGTATGCTGATGATACAGTATTAATCGCTAAGAGTGAAAATGAGTTACAAGAAATGTTGGACATTGTAGTGAAGGAAAGCAAAAATAAAGGACTCAGCCTTAATAGCAAAAAGACAGAGGTAATGGTAACAACAAAGAAAAAGACATCACCTCAGTGAAAAATAAAGACAAGTGGAACAATATTAAAACAGGTAAATTAATTTAGATATTTGGGAACTTTGTTAACCTCAGACGGAAGATGTACAATAGAGGTGAGATGTAGAATGGCTCAGGCAAAAGCAGCTTTAAAAAAAAATGAGGAAAATACTATGCAATCCATTTTTGACAATAGAAACAAGAAAAAGAGTTCTTAAATGTTACATAGAGCCAGTCTTAACATACGGATGCGAATCATGGACAATAGGACAACAGACAAGAAAATCACTGGAGCCTGTAGAAATGTGGTTTTACAGAAGAATGTTGAGAATACCATGGACAGCTAAGAAGAGTAATGATGAGGTTCTGAGAAAGGTCAAAGCAAAAAGAGAGCTAATTTCCAATATTAGGAAGAAACAATCATCATTTTTTGGCCATGTAATGAGAAGAGAACAACTGGAATAAATTGTAACAACTGGAACAATTGAAGGACGAAGAGATAGAGGGAAGCAAAGAGAAAAAATAACAGACAGCTTAAGAGAATGGCTTGGCAGAAGGTCAACAACAGAAATGATAAATAGCTGCCGAGAACGAATGTTGTGGAGAGACATGATCACCTACGCCACTACTAGGCCTGGTACTTGATGATGATGAATGCCGAAATAAACCATTGCAGCACAATAGTCCTGCTGTAAGATTCCCTGTATCAAATATTTTCTAGAAATCAAAGATGACGTGGTGGATGCCCTCTTGATGTTGGAATTAGTTTTTTTTTTTAGAGAAAAAAAGCGTAGATTAAATATTTTTGTCAATATGCAGCGCGTCTGTCTTTTCCAAAATGAATTCTTTTTTCATAATGAATTACTCTACCTGTGGTTTTAATCTGATGATACGGTGTGTCTGTCAAATAGATAGCCATGAGCTTACATAAATAAATGCATTAAACAACTTGGGAATCATACTGGCATTAGCAACTTCAGAAGGTTGAGATGGTGAAGATACCAACAAATGGATATTCTAGCCTGAACAGTTTTAGTCAGTCCATACAATATTTGGAAATGGTTTGTGTAGTCAAATAAACAATAAACAAAACTGTGCAGTCGCGAGAGATAGTTCTGTAATTGAATTTATGTAGCTTTGAAAGTTGAAAAAAAGTAAAGGAAATAAAATATCAGGACCGCTGGTTTAAATGTTGGAGAAAAACAGAAAGGAAATATCAGGTCTGATGACTTGAATGTTGGAGAAAAACAGAAATGAAATATCAGGTCTGTTTATTTGAATGTTGGAGAAAAACAGAAATGAAATATCAGGTCTGATGACTTGAATGTTGGAGAAAAACAGAAATGAAATATCAGGTCTGATGACTTGAATGTTGGAGAAAAATAGAAATGAAATATCAGGTCTAATGACTTGAATGTTGGAGAAAAACATAAATGAAATATCAGGTCTGTTTATTTGAATGTTGGAGAAAAACAGAAATGAAATATCAGGTCTGTTTATTTGAATGTTGGAGAAAAACAGAAATGAAATATCAGGTCTGATAACTTGAATGTTGGAGAAAAACAGAAATGAAATATCAGGTCTAATGACTTGAATGTTGGAGAATAACAGAAATGAAATATCAGGTCTGATGACTTGAATGTTGGAGAAAAACAGAAATGAAATATCAGGACTGCCAACATTGCAAACCTGACTATGTAAACGCACAAAAGATCTTGGCTAAGCCAACATACTTGAACTTCTCAGCGAATCATTTTATGGGAAGAGGTATGTTTAGAAAGCTCGGAGAAAAAACAAACAAATAATCTACAACAGAAACAAAGAACCCTAGACGGCAGGATAAAACCCGCACCTCTCGGCTCAGCACCTTGCCACGAGAAACCAAACGCTAGAGCATACATTCAACTCAACTATCTAACAAAGCTGCATCCAAAAACTATGACTAAGAGATTCAGAAACTATGACAAAAAGATCCAGAAACTGTGACAAAGAGACCCAGAAACTATGACAAAGAGATCCAGAAACTATAACAGAGAGATCCAGAAAATATGGCAAAGGAATTCAGAAACTATGACAAAGAGATCCAGAAACTATGGCTAAGAGATTCAGAAACTATGACATAGAGATCCAGAAACTGTGGCTAAGAGATCCAGAAACTATGACATAGAGATCCAGAAACTATGGCTAAGAGATTCAGAAACTATGACAAAGAGATCCAGAAACTATGGCTAAGAGATTCAGAAACTATGACATAGAGATCTAAAAACTGTGGCTAAGAGATCCAGAAACTATGAAAAGAGATTCAGAATCTATGACAAAGAGATCCAGAAACTGTGGCTAATAGATCCAGAAACTATAACAAAGAACTGATACTTTTCAGTGCACCAGAGAGAAAATGAAACAGAGGAGAGGCAAAGAAGATATACAACGGCTGAGAATAGAATAATTCAGTGATTCGCACAGTGGCTCCCAGTACTTTTGTAAGGCCACCGCTTCGAGGATATTGTCATGTACCAACCTATTCAGTGGTTATAAATCATAGAGTGAAAAATAAGGGACCTTATGGAAAAATGGATGGAAATTCACCCGACTGGGTTACCTACGTTCGGACAACCCGTGTTAGATTCCCGCTGGAAGCAGTGGGGATTGTACTCGTTGTATAGGAAAAAAAATACCCCCGCGTTCGACCCAGCCGTTGGCAGAAATGGGTACCAGGGTAAGTACTCTGGGAAGGTGAGGAATCTCGTCTCTCATCATGAGTTTCGATGCTTGAAGAGACCCTATCCAGAAGTCTTCGAACACTTCTGGATAGACAGCCGAGCACATAAGGGTGAAAAATAGCGTGCTGAGATGCCGATTCATGTCTTGTACTTTACCGTTTGGAGCCGCAATAGCTCAGTGGTTAGTGAACTGGACTACAAAGGACAAGAGGTAGGGTTCGATCCCAACCGACGGCTTCCGATTCACCCAGCCTTTAATGGGTACCGGATTTTTTCTCTGGGAAAGTAAAGCGGCACAGGCGTAATACCGACCACATTACCCCAAAAATCATGTGCCGAAGGTCTGTAAAATTTATGGTCACTAACACCATATTCTCAATACGCCACTTGGCGTGACGGGGCACTTTAGTTTTTTTTTTTAACTTTACCTTTGAAAATATCCGCATAGACTTAATACGTGTTCGCACATAAACAAGTTTCTACAGGATAGTGTTGATTCTGACGTCATTTATCGTCTTATATATCCTGTCAGTGAATCTGAATTTATCCGATCGTAATTATCATGATAGATAGTAGACAAAAAAGGAATTGAAGTCAACGGTCACAACATAAATAATTTGCGATATGCGGATGGCACAGTCTTAATAGCAGAGACAGAGAACGAACTACAAGAAATGATAGACATAATAGTAAAAGAAAGCAGCAAGAAAGGTCTCAGTCTGAATAGTAAGAAAACAGAAGTAATGGTTATATCGAAGAAACAATCATCACCATCATGCAGCATAAAAATAAACGAGACAAATCTGAAACAAGTGCAATGTTATAAATACTTGGGCACAATAATAACATCAGATGGGAGATGCACCACAGAAATAAAAAGCAGAATAGCTCAGGCCAAAAAAGCATTTCAGAAAATGAAAAATATCTTATGCAACAAATCTATGTCAATAAAAATGAGAAAGAGAGTTCATCGGTGCTATATAGAACCAATTCTGACCTATGGAAGCGAATCATGGACAGTAGACAAACAAATGAAAAGACGATTAGAGGCCACAAAGATGGGATGTCTCAGAAGAATGTTGAAAGTTCCCTGGACAGCTAAAAAGACCAATGAGGAAGTTCTCAAAGAGGCCAACACAAAAAGGGAACTCTTAAAAAACATCAGAAAGAAGCAATCAACATTTTTCGGGCACATCATGAGAAGAGGAAAGTTGGAATATTTGGTTACAACTGACAAAATAAAAGGAAAGAGAGATCGCGAACGACAAAGAGAGAAAATACTGGATAGCTTGGTGTCATGGCATGGAAAACAGTCAACAACAGAACTGATTCGATGCACTGTAGATAGAAGATTGTGGAGGGACATGATCACCTACGCCAACCGGTATGGCACATGATGATGATGATGATGATGCATTATCATGAAGGGGCATCCGGTATATATGGTCAAAGAGAGAAAAGTAGCCGGAGCCGTTTAAACAATTTGGGAACCACTGAGTGTTATCAATGATGAACGGTGTGGACCAGCCTGGAGGCATGCTGTAAACTGCAGTATAATCACGGATCGTACAAGATGATGGAAATATGCAGCTGACTTACATTACACTACAACCTTTGTTTTGTCAGGACCATGTCAATGAAATGGGAGAAAAGTAACTCTAGCATTTTTTCTTCTTTTTTAAAAAATTAGGCAACATGCCGTTGCCTGGGTAGCATTTTGCTATGGCGATCAAAAATAAAGATATCTGGGAAAGAACAAAACAAGGACCAATAGAGCAATCGATTGTGAATAGCAGATGGAGATGAATTGGAAACAGGTTAAAATGAAAACCTGATGATAAACAATGCTAGAAAAGCACTGTCATGGAACCCACAGGGAAGAGAAAACCAGGAACACATGGAGAACAGAAGTCGCGGTAACCCTTAAGAATATTGACTTAGACTGGAGAGAGAGAAGTAAAGAAAATATCCAAAACAACGAATGGTTGAAGAGACCTTGTCCGTTGCATGTGCACTAAAACGAGACCTTATGGGCTTGATTGATAGATAGATTGATTGATTGATTGATTGATTGATTGATTTGCTATCCAGGAAAAATTTCAATAACAAATAATAAACCTTTATTTCTACATTCACTCAACGATTGTTCTATTCCATCGTCCGCCCTCAAAAGAACGTAATGGAACGTAGATGTGTTGTTGTTTATAGCACAATGTGTTAAGTGCGCCTTTCTAGCCAACAACGCATCCGTCATCGTCGTGACAGTTTTGAGAACCGGCTTGCCTTCCCTCTCGATTCCGCATGGTGTGGAGTCTAATAGCTTTCGTTCACCGAAGCTAGCTGAAACAGTCAGCTATAAGTCACTGACCTATTTCATCCTTGGTTTCTAACTATCCTTTCGCATTTACATTAGGAAGAATCCTGGTTGGTAAGATGCCCACACATTTCTCAACTTTTCAATCTAAAGAACTAGATAGAGTCAATCTAAAGAACTAGATAGAGTCAATCTAAAGAACTAGATAGAGTCGATCTAAAGAACTAGATAGAGTCGATCTAAAGAACTAGATAGAGTTGATCTAAAGAACTAGATAGAGTTGATCTAAAGAACTAGATAGAGTCAATCAAAAGAACTAGTTAGAGTCTATCTAAAGAACTAGATAGAGTTGATCTAAAGAACTAGAGTCGATCTAAAGAACTAGATAGAGTCAATCTAAAGAACCAGATAGAGCCAATTTAATGAACTAGATAGAGTCGGTCTAAAGAACTAGAGAGTCATCTAAAGAAGTAGAGAGAGTCTATCTAAAGAACTAGATAGAGTCGCTCTAAAGAACTAGATAGAGCTGATCTAAAGAACTAGATAGAGCCGATCTTAAGAACTAGATAGAGCCGATCTTAAGAACTAGATAGAGTCGGTCTAAAGAACCAGATAGAGCTAATCTAATGAACTAGATAGAGTCGATCTAAAGAACTAGAGAGTCATCTAAAGAACTAGATAGAGTCGATCTAAAGAACTAGATAGAGTCGATCTAAAGAACTAGATAGAGTCGATCTAAAGAACTAGATAGAGTCGATCTAAAGAACTAGATAGAGTTGATCTAAAGAACTAGATAGAGTTGATCTAAAGAACTAGATAGAGTCAATCAAAAGAACTAGTTAGAGTCTATCTAAAGAACTAGATAGAGTTGATCTAAAGAACTAGAGTCGATCTAAAGAACTAGATAGAGTCAATCTAAAGAACCAGATAGAGCCAATTTAATGAACTAGATAGAGTCGGTCTAAAGAACCAGATAGAGCCAATTTAATGAACTAGATAGAGTCGGTCTAAAGAACTAGAGAGTCATCTAAAGAAGTAGAGAGAGTCTATCTAAAGAACTAGATAGAGTCGCTCTAAAGAACTAGATAGAGCTGATCTAAAGAACTAGATAGAGCCGATCTTAAGAACTAGATAGAGCCGATCTTAAGAACTAGATAGAGTCGGTCTAAAGAACCAGATAGAGCTAATCTAATGAACTAGATAGAGTCGATCTAAAGAACTAGAGAGTCATCTAAAGAACTAGATAGAGTCGATCTAAAGAACTAGATAGAGTCGATCTAAAGAACTAGATAGAGTCGATCTAAAGAACTAGATAGAGTCGATCTAAAGAACTAGATAGAGTTGATCTAAAGAACTAGATAGAGTTGATCTAAAGAACTAGATAGAGTCAATCAAAAGAACTAGTTAGAGTCTATCTAAAGAACTAGATAGAGTTGATCTAAAGAACTAGAGTCGATCTAAAGAACTAGATAGAGTCAATCTAAAGAACCAGATAGAGCCAATTTAATGAACTAGATAGAGTCGGTCTAAAGAACCAGATAGAGCCAATTTAATGAACTAGATAGAGTCGGTCTAAAGAACTAGAGAGTCATCTAAAGAAGTAGAGAGAGTCTATCTAAAGAACTAGATAGAGTCGCTCTAAAGAACTAGATAGAGCTGATCTAAAGAACTAGATAGAGCCGATCTTAAGAACTAGATAGAGCCGATCTTAAGAACTAGATAGAGTCGGTCTAAAGAACCAGATAGAGCTAATCTAATGAACTAGATAGAGTCGATCTAAAGAACTAGAGAGTCATCTAAAGAACTAGATAGAGTCGATCTAAAGAACTAGATAGAGCCGATCTTAATAACTAGATAGAGCAGATCTATGAGAACTAGATAGAGTCGATCTAAAGAACTCGACCGAAACTACAGTCCACTGAATCAAGAACAGGAAGCAGATCGTACGCGCAAACGATCTGTGTGTGTGTGTTTATATCAGATTACTATGTTCCATATAAGTCACGGTGGATGAGGAGGATTCTTTCTTTCTTTCTTTCTTTCTTTCTTTCTTTCTTTCTTAAATTCTTAATTTCTTTTTTCACTTTAATTTTTTTTTCTCTCTTTGATTCTATTAAAAATTTTTTCTTTCATTTTTCCTGTCTTCCTTTCTTCCTTTCTTCCTTTCTTTCCTTCTTTCTTTCTTTCTTTTTTTCTTGTATTCATTCTTTCATTCTTTAGTCATTATTTCTTTTTTCTTTTTTCCTTTCTTTCTTTCTTTTCTTTTCGTTCTTCCATTCTTCTTTAATTATTTCTTTCTTTCTTCGCATTCTTTCTTTCCATCATTCATTATTTCTCTCTTTCATTTTCTTTACTTTTCATTTTCTCTTCTTTTTTCTTTCTTTCTTTCATTCTTTCTTTCCATGGCAGTCTTGAAATTTCATTTTCCGATTGTTCCCATGCATCATGACCCATATAAAAAAAACTGAAGGTAGTTGTCATAAATCAGTAAACTTAGAGGTACTTTGTGGACCTCCCTACATTGGCTAGATGGCAGTAGCTGTACTGGTGTTATTTATCCCTTTTGTTCAAATCTTCGCTGACTCCCCCATCTGGTGATACTTATCTTCCCAAGAATGTGAAAGTGTTTGCTGTTTAAGCTCCTGGTTTTCCAATGTTAATTGGTATTGTGTTTATTTTTATTAATTAAGGGCCAGTCAAATACCAGTGGATAAAGAGATACAGCGAAGACTATGGCGCTGAATAGGACACACACTGCGGAAGCCAACTGAGAGTATTACACAACATGCCCTTTTTTGGAATCCCCAGGGAAAAAGACAAAGAGGAAGACCAAGGAATTCTTGGTGACGTATTGAAGCAGAGATGAAGATGATGGGGAAGACATGGAATGATCTTTTAAGAATGTCAAGAAACAGAACGGCTTGGAAAGTGTTTGTTGAAGACCTATGCTTCACAGGGAGCTGAAAGGTAGAAGAAGAAGAAATAAGGGCCATGACTTCTGTTTGGTGTGCAATGTACTTCTTTCTTCTCTCTTTTACCCTTTTAGGTTTTTTTTGGCCGGTAGGCGTTGCAGGTTTAAGTAAGTCAATGATGTTGTTTTTTTTTTTGTTTTTTTTATCCGGGGTATTTTTCTATTGCTTTGTACATAGTGATATTACATTGAATTATTATATCCTACATTCCTTCAATCCATCTTGTTTTTGGCCTACCTCTATATACCCTTGGTTGTTCCATTTTGTTGTTATAAGCCCTTGACGCTGGTGCTGAGGGGTTCGTGCGCATTAAATATTCAAAGCACTTTAATCTTTGTCTCTCTACGTGTTCGATTACCGGTAGAATTCTGATGGTGTTTCTGATTTCATTGTTCTTTACGTGATCTCGTCCTGTTTTGTTCACAGCTTTTCTGAGGCATCTCATCCTGATGAGTGCATTTTACTGCAAACACATAATTAAGGATATTACAAAATAAGGACCCAGATACAGCGAATGCCCTAGTTTTTAGGTCAGTGAACTATATGTGACAAAGAGGCCGATCCATCTCCAAGAAACATTTCCGGGAAAAGAGCCAAATCAATCTTGGCAAGTGAGTGCGGGTTGAAGCGCAAGGATACAAGTAATCGTGTGCCAGAAATGTGCAGTGTTGAAATCTGATTGGAAGATGCAAATGTTAAAGTTTGTTGTCAGTTGAGACACATCGCAGCTAGCGACTTCTTCGGTGCAGACTAAAGTGATGAAGGTGGGAAAGATGGTCTGTTTGGAGTGTGGGTGCAAGAGGAACAAGAAGAGGAGGAGGCAGAAAAATAAAAAGGAGGTAAGGTAGAAAGAAAATAAAAAAGAGTATGGGTGGAGGAAGTTGGGGAGGAGAAATGGACGAATAAGAGGGGGTGTAAAGGTAGAAAGAAGAAGAGAAGGTGGGGGAGGAAGAGATGAAATGAGAAGGGAGAGAAGAAAAGAAAAGAGTGAAGAGGAAGACGATGAGGAGTTGGACGAAGAAGATAAGGATAAAGGGAAGAAAAAGATGAATAATAAGAGGTACAACCAGCAAGAGATCTAGAAAATGGAGAAACATGAAGAGAAAGAAATGGAGGAAGAAGAAGAGAAGAGATGTTAGGAGGAGAAAAACAGGCGATATAATTAGCTAATTTTTTATTTTCTAGTAATTCCTTTTGGTTTGCTGGATACTCTGTATCTCTCTTCTCAGTTTCCTTTCTGTTTGTGTGCCAAATTTGACTGTAACTTGAAGCAAAAATCCATCCATGGTTACATTTTCCTATTTCTATTATGCCCACCCGCAAACACCGGTCTTGTAGCGATCATAGTTTGTGTTTTGTCAATAATTAATGCTCCTTACTGCGGATGTTTATCACTGGTACATTAGTTGTCTTACTCAGTCGTTCATTTCAGAAACATAGTAAACTGTAGGAGATCCGTGATTCTTCTGTAGCACACTCAAACTGGTTAGCGCAAATTATCATTTAATTTTTTCTTAAAGCGCATGTGGTTATAAAATAGAAAATGTGTAAAAACAGAATGTGTCACAACAGAATGTGTCAAAACAGAATGTGTCACAACATAATATGTCCAAAACAGAATGTATTAAAACAGAATGTGTTAAAACAAAATGTGTCCAAAACAGAATGTGTCAAAACAGAATGTGTCAAAACAAAATGTGTCACAACAGAATGTTTCAAAACAGAATGTGTCACAAAGGAATGTGTCAAATATATTATCAATAATTGAAACGGAATCTCATAAACAACGCACACTCAAGCAACAGCTTATAGATAAAAATGTAGATGGATTAGAGACACACTAGAAAACCTGAGGCCAGCATAGCAGGACAAGCTCTGTAATGGAATCCTCAAAAGAAGAGAAAACCGGGAACGTCTAGGAATACATGTATAAGACACGTTGTGGAAATCCTTAAGAATATTGGCCTAAATTTGTGAGAAGTAGAGAAAATGTACAAGAATAAGAATGGTTAGAGAGACCTTGTTCGTAGTGTATGCTCCAAAAAGTCTCTACAAATGTGATTGATTGACTGTATTCTCATAAGCCTTAATCTACAACAACATCATTATCGAAAACATCATTCATTCCCGCAGGAAGGAGTGTGAGTTGTATTCGTGGTGGGAAAAAATTACCCCCGCAGTTGACCCAGCCGTTGGCAGATATGGGTACCAGGGTAGTACTCTGGGAAGATGAGGAATGCCGCCTCGCATCGTGAGTTTCGATGCTTGAAGGGACACATGGGGTGAAAGCTCGTGTGCTAAGAAGCCGATTCGAGTCTCGTACTTTACCTTGACCTTTATCTTTACAAACATCAGTTTATCCTGGATATCCCTCATTTTGATGAACTGTTTTAACCTGGAGTCAATTTTATCAAATATTACTTTTAAAAATAAGAAGATTGTAGTAGATTCTGAGTAGCTTCATTTCTAAAAGCAACCAAAATTCGTGGACTTATAGCAAAATGTGGGAGACTGGTTGGTCTCGAGGCAAGACGCTGGCCTCGAGACAGAGGGGTTGTGGGTTCAAATCCCGGCTACACCGGTTGGGATTTTTATTTATGATTTCTCTCTGCGGCAACCACAACTGGTCTCAGCAGCGAGGCCCGGCTTGAAACGTCAATTACTCATCGACGGAAAAAAATTATGAGGATCTCCGAAGTCGGAGTTATCTCTGCCTGTGCGGCGAGGGACCCCTGTACTCGCGGCTGTCAAATAAGAACGGATTAACACGCAAAATTCAGTTTCTAGTCTCTAGGGACTTCGTCAGAGGTAAAAGCTGGTGAAAACAACAAAAATAAATAAATAACAAATAACAAAATGTCACCGTTAAATTATAACATTCAGCTGTACACTCTCAACTCTATCCTATCAGCTGCTACATCAAGACTCCTCCCCATGACCAGGGTAATAGCTCGTCCTACACAAGAGGTTAGAAGCCACTACGACATTACTAATGGATGAGCTGGACACACTGAAGTCACAGAAGTAACGCCTTTGGAGATTAAACTACAAGAATTGGGGAAACTTTAATCGTGTTCAACAAATTCCTCCTCGTCATCCTTCACTTTTTTACTTTCTCGCGTGTCAGATCTGAGCACTGTTCCTTAAATATGTTTTAGGCGCGCTCTTGCCTTAATGGCATCTTTTTTACTTTCTCGCGTGTCAGATCTGAGCACTGTTCCTTAAATATGTTTTAGGCGCGCTCTTGCCTTAATGGCATCTTTTTTACTTTCTCGCGTGCCAGATCTGAGCACTGTTCCTTAAATATGTTTTAGGCGCGCTCTTGCCTTAATGGCATCTTTTTTACTTTCTCGCGTGTCAGATCTGAGCACTGTTCCTTAAATATGTTTTAGGCGCGCTCTTGCCTTAATGGCATCTTTTTTACTTTCTCGCGTGTCAGATCTGAGCACTGTTCCTTAAATATGTTTTAGGCGCGCTCTTGCCTTAATGGCATCTTTTTACTGACTATAACACCGTTGTGCACTTTCTTCTTGTTAACTTGCTTCCTTACTACGTCCCAAAAAACGGTGAAACTGGGACTACCGTTACAATTTTACTGATGAGTAAAAGAAATAGAAAAAGAGAGTAAGAAAAAGAGACGTAGGATTTTAAAAAATAAAAATGTAAAAATTGAACTGAGAAATAAAATCAGAACAAACGAAAGAAGCTTTTGTATTGAAGAATACTGAAACTAATGATGCACAATGACAAGAACAAAACTGTTAGAGATATCTGTAGGGGGTAACTCTGTTGTTACACTATATTACCTCATTTACAAACTCACGTATTTATCCTACCCAAACTCACTAAAACATATCACGTTTCTGTTTCTCGTAATTTCTGCCAAACTCCTTACTTGCTCACGTTAATTTTCCTTCTCCTTTTTCCCAATTCCTGGGCTCAAGAACAAGGAAAATAACCACTTCTGAAACTAAATATGTCACAAGCATGGCATGAAACAAGGATGAGAGATCAGATCAGAAGGGAAGACATGAGAAAAAAAAAAGCTAGTAATAATTTCCACCATAGAGCACATAAAGAAACAACAGGTAAAATGATTCGGCCACGTGATGAGGCGGAAAGATAAAAATAAAGCACAAATGAGCCTCCAACAAATGTTACGAGAGTGCCAGATCCAATGGTGGACCGCGAAAAAGATGGACTGATGGAAAATTAGAAACACTCGGAAAAATAATAGCAGGAGAGACAAATAGAAGAGCAAAACACCAGCAAATACTATCTCCCCGCGACACTGAAATACAAATTAGGAAGGGAAGAAGAAAACTGTATTATGTTTATCCTTTAACTTCATTTCCTTATCCATATTTGTCCCTTTCCTCTAATTACTCTTATTATATTCCCTCACTTATATTTGTCACATTTGTCCCTTTCCTCTAATTACTCTTATTATATTCCCTCACTTATATTTGTCGCATTTGCTCCTTTCCTCTAATTACTCTTATTATGTTCCCTCACTTATATTTGTCACATTTGTTCCTTTCCTCTAATTACTCTTATTATGTTCCCTCACTTGTATTTGTCACATTTGTTCCTTTCCTCTAATTATCTTTATTATATTCCCTCACTTATATTTGTCGCATTTGTCCCTTTCCTCTAATTACTCTTATTATGTTCCCTCACTTGTATTTGTCACATTTGTTCCTTTCCTCTAATTATCTTTATTATATTCCCTCACTTATATTTGTCACATTTGTCCCTTTCCTCTAATTACTCTTATTATATTCCCTCACTTATATTTGTCACATTTGTCCCTTTCCTCTAATTACTCTTATTATATTCCCTCACTTATATTTGTCGCATTTGTCCCTTTCCTCTAATTACTCTTATTATGTTCCCTCACTTGTATTTGTCACATTTGTTCCTTTCCTCTAATTATCTTTATTATATTCCCTCACTTATATTTGTCACATTTGTCCCTTTCCTCTAATTACTCTTATTATATTCCCTCACTTATATTTGTCACATTTGTCCCTTTCCTCTAATTACTCTTATTATATTCCCTCACTTATATTTGGCACATTTGTCCCTTTCCTCTAATTACTCTTATTATATTCCCTCACTTATATTTGTCACATTTGTCCCTTTCCTCTAATTACTCTTATTATATTCCCTCACTTATATTTGTCACATTTGTTCCTTTCCTCTAATTACCTTTATTATATTCCCTCACTTATATTTGTCACATTTGTTCCTTTCCTCTAATTACTCTTATTATATTCTCTCACTTATATTTGTCACATTTGTTCCTTTCCTCTAATTACTCTTATTATATTCCCTCACTTATATTTGTCACATTTGTTCCTTTCCTCTAATTACTCTTATTATATTCCCTCACTTATATTTGTCACATTTGTTCCTTTCCTCTAATTACTCTTATTATATTCCCTCACTTATATTTTTCATATGTGTTCCTTTCCTCTAATTACTCTTATTATATTCCCTCACTTATATTTGTCATACTTGTTCCTTTCCTCTAATTACTCTTATTTCCCTCACTCTCGCTCGCTTTCTGACCAGAATGGTCCAGATTCGATCCCCAGAAGTGTTGGAATTTTTTCTCGGACAAACAAGGCTCCGATGTCCACCCAGCCTCTAAAAATGAGTATCAGTGATTTTTCTGGGAAGCAAAGGCGCCCTGGCGTGATACTGACCAAATCACTTAAAAATGTACCGTGGTCATAGAAAAATATGATAACTAACACCATACTTCCATAAGCCTAGCAAGACGTTACTTCACCGTTACTTCACTTATAAGTGAAGTATATACTTCACCAATACTTCCATCGCATTCTATTTTTCTCCACTCAATTTCAATTCTTTCACTGTTTTCTTCCTTCTTTCTTCTATCGCTATTATTCATCTTCTCTGTCAATTTCTCATATTCATTCCTATCACTTTTCTATCCTTCCAAGACGTCAAAGGGAGCAGACCCTTGTATAATCATAAACGTGTAAGCCGACCACACCCAAGACGAGCTTACAGCTCCCGCTGCGGTAAATCAGACATCCAAAAGTCGAGGGTCTTGGCAGTGCCTGGAAGAGTGATGGTACACATCATGTACGTGCGTGCCTACCGGCGTGCTTGGGAAGCAAGGACAAGGCGCCGGCAAAACTTGCACAAAATCTGGGAGACGTAGATATGGAGATGAGTCAGTTCAAGAACAGTCGTCTCGTGTGCTGAAGGTTGGACGAACATAGTAAAATGCGGTAGTGCAAAGTGCAGCATTCTAAAGGTACACATTTTGAAGGTAGTAACAACATTTAAAGAAGAAAAAAAAACGATAAAACGCTGGAAAGTTTAAAAGTAAGATCATGTGTTGTTACAAAGTGGAAATGTTGGGAAATTAAAATAAATCAGATGGTGCTTTATTATAAGATAAAACATATCAAGTAAGAAAAGTAAAATTGTGTTTGTTACAAAGAAATCAAAGACGAATTGTTGGCAATGTAAAAGAAATAGAATGGCGCTTTATTACAAATATGAAATGTTTGGAACTAAGAAAAGGGAAAAGCTACTTTTTACAAAGATGAAATATTGGAAAGTAAACAAAATAAAACATTACTTAATGTTAAAGAGGAATGTGATGGTAGATGTGGCGGAGATAGACCTGGAGACAGTTCAGAGCTACAACTACTTGGGACATACTATAACCAGTGATGGAAAATGTACAACTTAAAACAAAGGAATAGGAATGGCAAAAAGTAATTTTAATGCCATGAAAAGTATACTAGCATTAGCTGCAGAAACATGGGCATTAGACAAGAAAACAGAAAAGAAAATTGAAGCTTATGAAATGTGGATTTATAGAAGAATTGGAAGAATTCGATGGAAGAGATAGAAAACAGAAGTCTTAAAATAATTAAAAATGAAGAGATAACTACTAAACACAATTCCAACAAGACAAATAAGATTTTTTGGACACTTTAAAAGACATAGCAGTCTGATAAAAGTGATCTTGGAAGGAAAATACAAGGTAAAAGAGGCAGAGGCAGACCAAGACTAACATTGACGAGTAGCATCAGAAGATAGACAATTCAGCCTATAGCCTGCACCATCAAAGTAAAAGACAGCGGAATGGCGCTTCATGGTAGCCAACCTTCGATGCGGAGACGACACTTAGTGATAATGATGAAAGATAAAACATAGGAAAGTAAGAGAGATATAACGTTGCTTTACTGTAAAGATGAAATGTTGTAAAGTAAGAAAAATATAACATTGCTTGATTGTAAAGATGAAATGATGGAAAGTAAGAAACAAATAACACTGCTTGATTGTAAAGATGAAATGATGGAAAGTGAGAAAAATATAACATTGTTTGATTGTAAAGATGAAATTATGGAAAGTGAGAAAAATATAACATTGCTTGATTGTAAAGATGAAATGATGGAAAGTGAGAAAAATATAACATTGTTTGATTGTAAAGATGAAATGATGGAAAGTTAGAAAAATATAACATTGTTTGATTGTAAAGATGAAATGATGGAAAGTGAGACAAATATAACATTGCTTGATTGTAAGATGAAATGTTAGAAAGTAACAGTGTAAAGTAGTGGCCATTCATTAAAAAAAATACTAGGTAAAGAAAACGCTCCCTCCAAGTCTGGATTTCGTCTTTTTCTTCTTCTTTCCTTCCTCATTTGCCTTTCAGCGTCGAGGGGAGATATAATGTACGGTCTTTTTCTCTTCTGTTCACCTCTGCAGCTGTTATGTTTCCTAGTATTTCTAATAATCCGTCAATCCATCTTTTTCGTGGTCGGCTTTTGGGTCTTGTGTTCTCGCAACGTTTATTGAAGACATTTCATCTCAGTAGAGGTTATTTTTGTTTTTGTTCTTGCATCATGGGTCTAGGACTGGCATTGGTAGCACAACGTTGGGATAAAGATTGTATTATAAAGTGCCCGTTTTGCCTCTAGAGTTATTTCCTTGTTGGACAAAAGTCGTGATAGCTGTCCAATGATTTAACGAGCTTTGATGCATTTTGATTCTATCTCTGCTGTTTGTGAATTGTCATCTGTGCCTAGACTTCCTAGGTATTTAAATTCCTCTACTCGTTTTAGTTGTCTGCCGTCTATATTTATGTTGATGTTCTGTTTCTCTTTTGCGATATTCATGACTTCTGTTACTTTGATTTGTTGATGTTGATTTCCATGTTGTATTTTGTGCCTGTGCTGTTGAGTCTATTTAAATGTTCTTGTGGGTCATCTATTTTCCATGTATTAGTGCCTGATCGTCTGTAAATAGAAGCTTGTTAATCTCCTCTGTCTCTGGCGGGATGATTAACTTGCATATATAGTCCATGTGTGTAATAAAAAGTAAAGGGGATAATATGCACCCCTGTTTCACACCTGATCTAACTTCGAAGTTGTCTGTGTAACCTGCTGCTGTTCTGACTGTTCAGTTGCAGTTGATATATAGACTTTTAATTATGTTGGTTATATGGTGGCTTGACAGAAACCTAAATATAGTGTTTATAGATCAGGAAAAAGCGTTTGATCGTGTGGACAGGAACAAACTTTGGCAAACTTTAGAAACATACGGGGTAGCAGGACAACTACTAGAAAATATAATAGCACTATATAAAAACAGTCAAAGTGCCGTCAGAACATCGGAAGGTCTGTCAGAATGGTTTCAGGTTACAACAGGAGTAAGACAAGGATGTGTCCTCTCACCACTCCTCTTCATCATATATATGGACAAAATAAATCAGGAAACAACCAACAACAAGGACAAATCAAATAATAACATAGAGGTAGAAAACTCCAACATCAATGAGCTACTCTTCGCAGATGACCAATGCCTAATATACGAGGATGAAAACCTGCTACAACAGCATTTAACATCTCTAGATAAAAGCTGCACAAACTACAGTATGAAAATTAACACAGCAAAAACAGAGGCTATAAGAATAAGCAAATTAAGACACCCATTAAACATCAAGATCAAAGACAAAGATATAAAACAAGTAGAGGAATTCAAGTATTTAGGCACAATGTTCACAGAAGATGGAAAATTAGACAGAGAAATTGACATGAGAATACAAAAAGCAAATGCTGTCACATACCAGCTTTCACCATTGTTAAGACATCCAAACATTTCTATGCCAGCTAAGCAACAAATGATAAATAGCATCTTCATACCAACTTTGTGCTATGAAAGTCAAACATGGACCCTTTCTAAATCACATTTAAGAAAGATCAATACATGTGAGATGCGATGCTTGAGAAAAGTAACAAACAACACAAGAAGAGATAGAATACCAAATGAAACCATAAGAAAAATGGTAGGAACAAAACCCTGCCAAGAATATATAGAACAACAACAACTTAAATGGTTTGGCCACCTGGTCAGAATGAATCCTCACCAATCACCATCAAGGGCGTTCTTCTCGAGAATGCATGGGAAAAGACCAAGAGGAAGACCCAGAAGAAGATGGATAGATGCAGTGACAGAGACATGTAACAACAAAGGAAAATCACTAATTCAGACAGTTCGAGCAGCTCAAGAACGACAATTGATATAAACCACGACACCTTTTAGGTATCAGTGAAAGAGAAAAGTAAGTAAGTAAATATGGTGGCTTACTCCGTATGTTATTATAGACTCTTGCTAGACCTTTGGCGAATTTGGTGTTAGTGACCATATTGTTCCATGACCACGGCACAGTTTTGTGGGATGTGGTTGGCACCACGTCAGGCCGCCTTTACTACGAAGAAAAAAATATCTAGTACATATTTTTAGAGGCTAGGTGAACCTCAGAGCTTGTCTGTCCGTTAAAAAAAAATGGCCACTTCTGGGAATCGAACCCTCACACTCCTGATCAGAAAACGATCACACTCCTTTGCTAAAGAGCCCCATTTCAGAAATCTGTCTATCTATTGTGCTTTCGATCCGAAGACGGCACATAGGGCAGAACCACAATCTCAAAAACAGAAATCTTGCGTGCCAAAATGGCACATATTGCAGAGATCACTGCTTCTAAAATCTATGGCTCTGTTTCCATAATAATACTTTTTTTTACAATGACAGCTTGTCAATCAACCTCCTTAGTCGCCTCTTACGACTGGAAGGTCACAGAGTTACTATTCTTTACTTCCCTCATAATGAGGCCCCGGTAACAAACGGGAATTTCAGAAATAGACGAAATAAATTAATTACAAATATATGAAGACTGACGTATTATAAAGGTTTTATTTTTAATGACAGCGTTGCTGTTGTTTTTTTTTTTCTTTTTTATAAGTGGTAAGTTTTGAAAAGTAAAGCGGCATGTCAATTTGATTTTGCAAAGTGGATGCTTGGAAGTCTGGCCAAAATGATTATGGATCGAAGACGGAAAAAAATCTGGCTCCATTTAAAGCCAACGTTGGATGTGTTTGGCTGAAAAAGGTTGCTATCGTATCATCATCATCATCATCGAGTGCCATGTCTGCAACGAAGGTTGGCTACCATGCAGCGCCATTCTACTCTGTCTCTTGTTTTGGTGGTGCAGATTGTCATAGGCTGGTTTGTCCATCTTTTGATGTTACTCGTCCATGTTAGTCTTGGTTTGCCTCTGCCTCTTATATCTTGTATTTCCCCTCCAGGATTACTTTTAGTTATTGTTGTTGCGTTCGCCAGTTTTCAACTCTGACAAAGTCCCTAGAGACTAGGAACTGAATTTTGTGTGTTAATCCATTTTTCCCTGGCAGCCGTGTGCACAGGGGTCCCTCACCGCACAGGCAGATAACTCCGACTTCGGAGGTACTCATGTCTTTTCCGTCGATGAGTAACTGACGTTTCAAGCCGGGTCTACTTTTAGTAGGCTGTTGTGTCTTTAACATGGCCCAAAAATCGCATTTGTCTTGTTTGAATTGTGTTTAGTATTTCTCTTTTCATTTTTAGTTATTTTAAGACTTCATCGTTTATTTTCTTTTCCTTCCATCCAATTCTACCTATTCTTCTATATATCCACATTTCAAGGGCTTCAATTCTCTGTTCTGTTTTCTTATCTAATGTCCATGCTTCTGCACTATATAGGAATGAATGTTGAGAAGATGTAACATTTTGCTATTCTTAGTTTTAGCCCTGGTGTTATTTGTTTTGGTATCTCAGCTTGTAAACAGCGATACAAAACATTATCAGTTTAATTGCATGCGATGAAGATGGACGCTCGCTGGGCATCAGTTTGGGAGAGAAAAGAGAAAAGAAAAAGAGTGTGGGATGAGGATGCCATTTTTGGTGGTGATAATGTGAACTAAAGGAAAAGAGGAAGACCTAGAGAGACACTGAGAAGAACATTGATGAGAGAGGCAAGAGCAGTAGGAGTAGGTTCCCTCAATGAGATAGAGCTGCTTGCACAGAACAGAGACAAATGGCAAGATTTGATAAAATATCTTTAAAAGAATTGAAGACAGCTAGAACAAAAATTTAGATAAGAGAAGGAGTATCTTTGGTCTACGCCGTATGGGCCGGCTACTGATCGAAAGGTCAATAGATAGATAGATAATGTTAATAATATTAATACTGATGGGGACGATGGTGGTGATGATAATGTTGTTGATGATGATCTTGGTGATGATAAGGATGACGATTTTTGTGATGATGTTGATGACGAGCATAATGATGATGGTGATGGTGAAGATGATTATGATTATGATGATTAGTTAATGATAATTCATTATAATGATTGTGAGCTTGATGATGGTATTTATGATGTTGATGATAACGATAGTATTAATGTTGATGATGATGACTATACTGATGATGGTGATGATGATATAGATGACAAGGGTGATGATGATGATGATGATGATGATGATGATGATGATGATGATGATCATGATTATGAAACAATTCAGATGAACTAATTTTACTACGGTAACATTGGGTAAATACGACAAGAATAATCAGTGAAAACTTCTGCCACGCTTACACTCAGGTGAGAAATACCTGAGGCAGGTAGATCATGACACAATGTGCGCTGGTTGCTAGTTTCAAGATCGCGTTTAAAAAGATAATGGCGTCTTCTTTCACAGATAGATGGATAGAGAGAGAGAGAGAGAGAGAGAGAGAGAGAGAAAGAGAGAGAATGTGTGTGTGTGTGCGGTTAGTTTACAGAATAATTCTGAAGAAAGACAGTAGCATTATTTCAAGGGCGTAGACAAGATCTGGAAATGAATCTGGGTCTAAGTTTGCCGTACTACGCCCCATGACGTTATCTCACCGCTGTCTACGCCATAGCACGCCAACGATGTATCTACCAGGCTCAAAACCGCAGGCAGGTAACATTTGACTCCTTACCTGCGTTTTTTATAATTTAAACTGCTCACCTCACAAAGCTGACTTCTGTACCCCCCTCCCCACCCCACCCCCCCTCTCCCCGAGTCACACACACATGCACCCTGTTTACCGGTACTATTTGGTCAGCATTGCGACAGGTGTATCGTCGCGATTTGGCACACATTAAGAAAATCGGTAATTCTATGGATCACTTCTGCAAAGATGTTCATCAGTCGATTCTTTGAGATAAATAAAAAAAAACATGTTTCATTTTCCCGGCCTTGTTCACGAATCATTTATTTTCTATAACCAAACAGATTTTCCTCAGTCTGCTATGTTCAGTGGCTGTGAAACATGGAGAACAACAAAATTGACAATCACGAAGGTACAGACTTTCATTAATGGATGCTTACGCAGAATAAAGGGATGGAAATGACAGGACTAAATCACTAACATAGAATTATGGAAATGTAGCAGTCAAATACCAGTGGATAAAGAGATACAGTGTAGACGATGGCGCTGAATAGGACACACAATGCGGAAGCCAACTGAGAGTATGACACAAGAGGCCCTTTTTTTTAATCCCCAGGGAAAAGACAAAGAGGAAGACCAAAGAATTCTTGGAGAAAACAGATGGAAGGAGAGATGAAGATGATGGTGAAGACATGGAATGATATTAAAAGAATGGCAAGAAACAGAACGGCTTGGAAAGTGTTTGTTGAACACCTATGCTCCACTAGGAGTTGAAAGGAAGAAGAAAAAAAAAACACAGACCACAGTGAAATGTGTTAGCTGCATGACAGGAAACAGTCGGAGAGATAAGATAAGGAATAAGGAACTGAGAAAAATACCAGGAATAATTCCAGAATTTGAATTCCTTAAAGAAACAACAGATACAATGATTTGATAACGTGATAAAATTGAATTAAAAAAAAAAAAGTAGAGTGCCCCCGTCACGCCAAGTGGCGTATACGTAATATGGTGTTAGTGACCATAAATTTTACAGACCTTCGGCACATGATTTTTGGGGTAATGTGGTCGGTATTACGCCCGTGCCGCTTTACTTTCCCAGAAAAAAAATCCGGTACCCATTAAAGGTTAGGTGAATCGGAAGCCGTCGATTGGGATCGAACCCTACCTCTTGTCCTTTGCAGTCCAGTTCACTAACCACTGAGCTATCGCGGCTCCCATAATAAAATTGAATGACCAAAACATGACACAACGCGCCTAAACTTTACGAACACTAGACTCAATAGTCGGCACCAAACAATAGACAGATGATATTTTAGAACAACAAGGAAACATAACTTTAGGAGAGGCTAACAGAAGTGCAAAAGACCGCCTACTCTATCTCACCTTAACGCTGAAGTACGCGGAAAAAAAATATAAAACCTTCTAGAACACATAAAAAGACTGAAAGACGACAATTCACAAGTAGCAGATATAGACTCAAAATGTATAAAAGCTTATCAAATCATTAGACAGCTATCACAACTATTGTCTAACAATGAAATAACTATAGAGGCAAAACGGGCACTCTACAACACAATCTTCATTCCAACGATGTGATACCAGTGCCTGACCTAGACACCAGATACAAGATCAATTTTTAAAAATAACACCTACTGAGATGAAATGTGTTAGACGAATGATAGAAAACAGCCTGAGAGATAAGATCAGAAATGGTATTCTGGGAAAAACATTAGGGATAATTCCTGTCATAGAATACATAAAGAAACAACAGATAAAACGGGCTGGCCAGTTGTAAAGGACAGAAAGATCGAAAATACAACACAACGAGCCCTCAATAAACATGCGAGAACACCAGACACAAGGGAAAACCACGAAAAAAATTGGATTGATGGAATATTAGAAACACTAGGAAATATAACAGCAGCAAAGGTCAACAGAAGAGTAAAACGCCCTCGACGCTGAAAGACAAATGAAGCAGGAAAGAATAAAGAAGAGTACACTAAAATGCGAATGAGGAAGGAAAGAAGAAAAAGAAACAAACCAGAGCTGATCATTATTGTGTACCGGCAAAAGGATTACCTTGTCGCGCCTTTACGACAAATTTCACAACCTCCACGCTACTATATTTGTGGAGTAAAATCGAATGTGTTGGACTGAAATGTGTTGGACTGAAATGTGTTGGACTGAAATGTGTTGGACTGAAATGTGTTGGACTGAAATATGTTGGACTGAAATGTGTTGGACTGAAATGCGCAGACGTCACAGCGAACTGTAAATCACGACATAACGCATCACCGCCCATATAATGTTCTTTCAAGGGATGACGATGAAGAAGAGCAGATGTTGACAGAAGGCAGAAGAGGTCGACTTTCATTTGGACTAATCGGTTTTTTGTTTAGATTAGTCATCATCATTGTTTGCCGTCTCCACATTGAATGTTGCTTACAATGGAGCTCAATTCCGCTGTCTTTAGCTTTGATGGTGCAGGTTGTCGTAGGTTGGCTTGTCCATCTTTTGATGTTACTCGTCTATGTTAGTCTCGGTCTGCCTCTGTCTCTTTTACCTTTTATTTTCCCTTCCAAGATTACTTTTAGTAGGCTGTTGTGTCTTTTAATATGCTCCAGAAACCTCATTTGTCTTGTTGGAATTGTGTTTAGCAGTTCTCTTTTCATTTTTAGTTGTTTTAAAACCTTCATTTTTTTTCCTTTTCTTTCCACTAAATTCTTCCTATTCTTATATAAATCCGCATTTCAAATGCTTCCATTTTCTTTTCTGTTTTCTTGTCTAATGTCCATGTTTCTGCACCATACAGGAAAGTTGAGAGGATATAACATTTTGCGAATTCTTAGTTTTAGCCCTGGTGTTATTTGTTTTGATGTTAGTATATTTTTCATAGCACTAAAATTACCTTTTGCTATTTCTATTATTTTGTTCTTAAATGTTCTTAAAAAGAGTTCCTAAATGTTATGTAGAGCCAGTCTTAACATATTGATGTAAATCATGGAACATATGACAACAAACAAGAAAATCACTGGAGGTCTGTAGAAATGTGGTATTACAGAAGAATTTTGAGAATACTATGGACAGCTATGAAGAGTAATGATAAAGTTCTGAAAGAGGACAAAGCAAAAAAAAACACAGGCCTGAGTATGATAATGTGATCCACACCCACCTCCTGGAAGAGAAACTGTACGGGCAACCGAATCACTTAAACAGACCTTCATAAGAGAGCTCGGTGTCCTAGTCTGAATGAGCCATGATCGCAGAAGAAGAAGAAGATGAATGCTTTTTGCAATCGATTGGACCCTATATGCAATAACAATAAGAAATATAACCTCTAATGAGATGAGATGTGTTAGACGAATGACAGGAAATAGTCTGAGAGACAAGATCAGAAATGAAGAACTGAGAAAAAAGCTAAGAATAACCCTCGCCATGAAATATATAAAGAAACAACGGATCAAATAGTTTAGCCACGTAACAAGGCCGAAAGATCACAACAAAATACAACGAGCCTTCAATAAACGTTGCGAGAACATCACACCTAAAGGCCGACCGCGAAAAAGATGGATTGGCGAAATATTACGAACACTAGGAAACATAACAGCAGCAGAGGCGAACAGAAAAACAAAAGACCGGTAATTATATCTCCACTCGACGCTGAAAGGCAAATGAGGAAGGAAAGAAGAAGATGTCTCTAGAAATTCATTCTAAATATTCACCCACAAAATTCTGTCTATCTACTTTTCCTCTTCCTTTCTTCTCCTTCTTCGTTTGTCCAGTGACAAATTCTCTTTTTATCTCCCACCTTTTGAAGGCGCTAAAAGAGTGTAGATGCGTTGTGTTGTCGTTTACATGAAAACTGGGCTATTTTACGCCTTTCGGACCAACACTCTCTGAATTCAGGAAGACATTTTTTGAGGTGAGGGGGGGGGGGGGGGGGGTAAATGGGATTGATTTCCTACTTCGATCCCACCTCACTCGTCCGGACCAGTCTGTTTCCAAGGGCCCAGCGGGGAAATGAAGTAGAAAATGTTACCTTGCTGTTGATCCTGACTCATGTTGTAAGCTATGAGTTGTTGACTATTTCAGTCCAAGTGCTGAAGGGATTTTCATCCTCTTTTTCTCAAACCCTCAAAAGTTAACCCGTTTTCAAACCTCAAATTTCAACCTTTTTATCAACCTTCATATGCTATCCTTTTATCAACATTCCTATCCTCAAATGGCAACCCTCTTATCAACCGTCAAATGCTAACCCTTTTATCAATCTTCAAATGCTAACCTTTCATCAATCTTCAAACGCTAACCTTTATCAACATTCAAATGTCAACCATTTTATCAACATTCAAACGTCAACTCTTTTATCAACATTCAAATGTCAACCCTTTTATCAACATTCAAATGTCAACACTTTTATCAATATTGAGATGTCAACCCTTTTAGCAATATAGAAATGTCAACCTTTTATCAACCTTAAAATGTCAACCCTTTTATCGACATTCAAATGTCAACCCTTTTATCAACATTCAAATGTCAACCATTTTATCAACATTCAAATGTCAACCATTTTATCAACATTCAAATGTCAACTCTTTTATCAGTATTGAAATGTCAACTCTGTTATCAACATTCAAATGTCAACCCTTTTATCAACATTCAAATATCAACACTTTTAGCAACCTTCAAATGTCAACCCTTTATCAACATTCAAATGTCAACCCTTTTATCAACATTCAAATGTCAACTCTTTTATTAATATGGAAATATCAACCCTTTTATCAACATTCAAATGTCAACCCTTTTATTAACATTCAAATGTCAACCCTTTTATCAACATTCAAATGTCAACCCTTATATCAAAATTCAAATGTCTACTCTTTTATCAACATTCAAATGTCAACCCTTTTATCAACATTCAAATGTCAACGCTTTTATCAACATTCAAATGTCAACCCTTTTATCAGCATTCAAATGTCAACCCTTTTATCAACATTTAAATGTCAACTCTGTTATCAGCATTCAAATGTTAAACCTTTAACAACATTCAATGCTAACCCTTTACAACTGTTTTCTTGTCTATAGCAAACCGCTGTTCCAGCGTGATCAGATGAAAGAAAACAGGCTGAACGATATAACATTTTTTTTTATTTTTAGAATGCTGGCAAGATTTGTGGGAAAAGATGAACCTCTCTTTCTGGTCATTCAGGGTGCTGGGTGGTCTAGGGTTAAGACGATAACTGCTGAACAATAAGGCCCCGGGTCGAATCCCACCACAGGATTTGTGATCTGTGGTTTCTTCGTGATTTTACTCTACTCTGGTCTCATTTTTGTGAGATCCAAAGTTTACCAATTTTGAAAAACAGCAGGAGAACCCTAGGTAGTTGAGAGTTCAAAGAATGTAGGCCAATCATGGCCGCTCCCCGGTCACAAATTGGTTGAAAAAAATCGACTAAACAAAATGTGCAGGCACTTTACGATAAAAAATAAAAACACCTCTCAAGTTGGAATAAACCTGCTTGATTAGAGATTGCCTGCATTAATTACTCTAAAAGATTGTACACTTGAATCAGTTCAGAAATTCACGTATCTTGGATCCACAACCACGTTAACCATTTCTCTTGATGAAATAAAAAGCTGAATTGGTAAGGCAGCTACGACGTTCGGCAAATTCACAGAAAGGGCCTAGAGCAACACGAAACTAACACTAAAGACCAAACTTTTAATATATCAAACTTGTGTACTTAGCACACTATTATATGGATCTGAAACCTGGACAACATACTCAAACCAGGAAAAAAGACTAAATGTCTTCCACATGCGATGTCTCCGCTGAATAATGCACATCAAATGGCAAGACAAAATAACCAACTTAACTGTCCTGTAACGTGCTAAGACACCAATAATCATGTCGGTGCTCAGATGTCGAAGACTAAGATGGCTGCGGCACGTCCAGCGATTGGAACCACCCCCCCCCCCCTTTCCACCCACAATTCCTCAGCAAATACTACATGGCGAATTAATACACAGAAAAAAAACAAAACGACAGACCTAAACTACGATATAGAGATATTTGTGAATCATCTCTGAATGACTTCTCCATCTGTGAAAATGACTGGGGCCATCTGGCAGGAGATCGCACACCATGGGGAGCGTTAATACAAAGGGACATAACATCATGAGGCTGGTACTATAGCAAAGCATGGAAGAGAAAAAACTCACGAAATAAAAAAATAATTAAAAAACCTGTGGATCATTGGGCCTGACTTGTTCATTCTGTAGCCAAGTATGTTTGTCAAACATTGGTAGAATCGGCCACGAGAGAAGCTGTTCGACAATAACGAAACCTCCAAAACAAAAATATACAATAGCCTCCACCAAACCGTCTGACAAAATGAAAAGGGCCATAACTAGGGACATCTGAGAATATACATGAAGGTTTGAAAAATTAGTAAACGTGATTCATTCCCTTGAACTTTCCTGAAGATGTAAGCTGGCGCACACAAATATCAAACAACAACAACAACATCAAGTTGCTGCAGATGTAAGGTGGCGTGCGCAAATATCAAACAACAACAACATCAAATTGGTGGAGATGTAAGCTGGCGCACGCAAATATCAAACAACAACAACATCAAATTGCTGGAGATGTAAGCTGGCTCATGCAAATATCAAACAACAACAACATCAAGTTGCTGGAAATGTAAGCTGGCGCACGCAAATATCAAACAACAACAACAACATCAAATTGCTAGAGATGTAAGCTGGCGCACGGAAATATCAAACAACAACAACATCAAATTGCTAGAGATGTAAGCTGGCGCACGCAAATATCAAACAACAACAACATCAAATTGCTAGAGATGTAAGCTGGCGCACGCAAATATCAAACAACAACAACAACATCAAATTGCTAGAGATGTAAGCTGGCGCACGGAAATATCAAACAACAACAACATCAAATTGCTAGAGATGTAAGCTGGCGCACGCAAATATCAAACAACAACAACATCAAATTGCTAGAGATGTAAGCTGGCGCACGCAAATATCAAACAACAACAACATCAAATTGCTGGAGATGTAAGCTGACGCACGTAAATATCAAACAACAACAACAACATCAAATTGCTGGAGATGTAAGCTGACGCACGTAAATATCAAACAACAACATCAAGCTGCTATAGATGTAAGCTGGCGCCCGCAAATATCAAACAACAACAACATCAAGTTGCTATAGATGTAAGCTGGCGCACGCAAATATCAAACAACAACATCAAGTTGCTATAGATGTAAGGTGGCGTACGCAAATATCAAGCAACAACAACATCAAGTGTTCATCGTTCACAGACTATAGTCTGAGACCAATATACATTTCGCATTGTAGAACGCAACAAAATTCCTTTCCTTGAAGGTTAGGCTACCAGACGTCCGGATTCGCCGGACATGTCCTGCTTTTTGCAAACGTGCCCTACTTCACTACGGCATTATCTTATAGCTGAGGACTGCCGGACACACACAAATACACACACACGCTATAGCACATAAAGACCACACACACACACATTGACACACACACACACTCACACACATACATACATATATATATATATATATTTATATTTATATTATATATATATATATATATATATATATATATATATATATATATATATATATATATATATATATATATATGTCCTTTGACGTCTTGGCAGAAGTCTGGTAGCAAGTAATTATGAGTAGTCAGCTTGTTTCTAAAATATGAGTGTCTTCTGTCGGATGCTGTTTGACTGAACAGCTTTTCTCCTGTCAGAATCTAAAATAAACGCTACATTTTCATGCCGTACATCTTTTTATCTTTTCATTTATTTTTCTTTGCACATGTTTCAAAAATCCTCCATTTTAAGGTAAAAGATCGTTCCTTTCATTTTGTTTCATCAAACAATCTTACCTTGGTTCCTGGTTGGTTGCTTGGTTCGTACTTGGCTTCGTAGTTTCCCCTTACAATGTGATTTGTTTTTTTTTTGGTTTTTGGTCTCAGTCTATCGCTCTTATGAGAGATAGCTCAGTGGTTAGTAAACTGGTGTACTGCTGACAAGAGGCAAGGTTTGATCCTGTTCGAAGACTCCCAGGTTCACACAGCTTTAAAAGGAGTACAGGATTTGTTCTGGGAAAGAACAACGGCACTGGCGTTATACTGACCACATTACCCCCCCCCCCCCCTAAAAAAAAAAAAAACAATATGCCGAAGGTCTATTTAAAAATATGGTCACAATTACCATATTCCCCATACGCCACGTGGCGTGATGTGGAAATTATCTTCTTCTCCTTTTCTTTCTATCTGTTGTCTTTACTCCAAAGTTCAACTTCCAGTTAATTTCATGTTCAATGTTCACATGTAGAGCATGCAGCGGCGGGGGAAGGATAAAATGGTTTGACCGTGTGGTTGTAATGCATCAAGCAGACCAATAAGCAAAGTAACAGGCGTCGGGGTAGAACTGAGTATGTGGATGAAGTGAAGAGTGGAGAGTAAATCGATGAAAGACATGGGAGTGAATTTGATGAATTTTGTTTTTTCTCTCTTTTTTTTTTTTTTAAACGCGTGTAAGGGAAGTGACGGCGGTTGTGTCTCGTCCAGAAAGTCTTGCAATAACTTCTTTGTTTCTATGTGTTGTTGTTTATTTGCGTACGCCTGCGTTATATCTTTAGCGAAGTCCCGAAGGACTGAATTTTGCTTCCATTTTTTTCAATTTCTGTTTTGCCTCTTCTCCAAATATCAGGGGTCGTTGGCCACTACAAACAGACTTTAGTCATGTTTTTTTTTTTCATTATCCTCTATCTTCAACCTCACAAACGATAGGGCATGTGACTTCGGGGGTCACTTGAACAAACACATGTCATTTTGTCCAGCTCAGCCAATCGATGTGTTTGGCTGATACTTGTTGAGAAACATCTGCGGACACTGAGATACCAATTCTGTTAGTTAAACTATCAGCAATCATCTTTTTTATAAACATATTCCAACACGTTTTGATTATTTTTTTTTTCGTTCGCCAGCTATTTTTTGTATTACCTCTGACGAAGTCCCTAGAGACTAGGAATTGAATTTTGCGTGTTAATCCATTTTTCCCCGGCAGCCGTGTGCACAGGGGCCCCTCGACGCACAGGCAGATAACTCCGACTTCGGAGGTACTCATATTTTTTCCGTCGATGAGTAATTGACGTTTCAAGCCGGGTCTCGCTGCTGAGACCAGGGGTGGTTGCCGCAGAGAAAAATCATAAATAAAATTACCAACTGGTGTAGCCGGGATTTGAACCAACAACCTCTCTGTTTCGATGCCTGCGTCTTGCCTTGAGACCAACCAGTCCCCTTGTTTTGATTATATATAACTACATGAAACCAAGGAGAGTTTTTGTGCTCATGCTGTTTTGTTCTTGTCCATAGGCCGACAATGTAATCATTGCCGACATGGCTTATTGCAAATTGTAGAAGAAGAGAACTTGTAAGTGACTATCAAAGTTGAAGGAATAGACCTGGAGACAATTAAGAACTACAACTACCTTGGGGATACTATAACCTTCTTCTTTCTTCTTCTATCCTTCCTCCATTGTCGTTGGCGTCGAGGGGAGAATCTTTACTCTTCTTTTGCCCTCTTCTGGTGTTATCCCTTCTAGTGACTCTAGTATTTCTCCATTATTTTGGCCTCTTCTGGTGTTATCCCTCCTAGTGACTCTAGTATTTCTCCATTATTTTGGCCTCTTCTGGTGTTATCCCTTCTAATGACTCTAGTATGTCTCCATTATTTTGGCCTCTTCTGGTGTTATCCCTCCTAGTGACTCTAGTATTTCTCCATTATTTTGGCCTCTTCTGGTGTTATCCCTCCTAGTGACTCTAGTATTTCTCCATTATTTTGGCCTCTTCTGGTGTTATCCCTTCTAGTGACTAGTATTTCTCCATTATTTTGGCCTCTTCTAGAGTTATCCCTTCTAGTGACTAGTATTTCTCCATTATTTTAGCCTTTTCTGGTGTTATCACTCCTAATGACTCTAGTATTTCTCCATTATTTTGGCCTCTTCTGGTGTTATCCCTCCTAATGACTCTAGTATTTCTCCATTATTTTGGCCTCTTCTGGTGTTATCCCTTCTAGTGACTCTAGCATTTCTCCATTATTTTGGCCTCTTCTGGTGTTATCCCTTCTAGTGACTAGCATTTCTCCATTATTTTGGCCTCTTCTGGTGTTATCCCTTCTAGTGACTCTAGCATTTCTCCATTATTTTGGCCTCTTCTGGTGTTATCCCTTCTAGTGACTCTAGCATTTCTCCATTATTTTTGCCTCTTCTGGTGTTATCACTCCTAATGACTCTAGTATTTCTCCATTATTTTGGCCTCTTCTGGTGTTATCCCTTCTAGTGACTCTAGCATTTCTCCATTATTTTGGCCTCTTCTGGTGTTATCTCTTCTAGTGACTAGCATTTCTCCATTATTTTGGCCTCTTCTGGTGTTATCCCTTCTAGTGACTAGCATTTCTCCATTATTTTAGCCTCTTCTGGTGTTATCCCTTCTAGTGACTAGAATTTCTCCATTATTTTAGCCTCTTCTGGTGTTATCCCTTCTAGTGACTCTAGTATTTCTCCATTATTTTGGCGTTGAGCACTGTTATGTATATAGTATAACCACTGGTGGGAAATGCAAAACTGAAATAAACAAAAGAAAAGGAATAGCAAAAAGTAACTTTAATGTCATGAAAAATATACTAACACCAAAACAAGTAGCACCAGAGCTAAAACTAAGAATAGCAAAATGTTAAATCTTCTCAACACTCCTGTACGGTGCAAAAAAATGGACATTAGACAAGAAAATAGAACATAAAATTCTATCTATCTATTGACCTTTCGAGCCGTAACCGGCCCATAGGGCGTAGACCAAGATACACCTTCTCCTATATGAATTTTTGTTCTAGCAGTTTTCTTTTAAAGATATTTTATCAAATCTCGCCATCTGTCTCTGTTCTGTGCAAGCAGTTCTATCTCATTGAGGGAGCCGATTCCTGCTGCTCTTGCCTCTCTCATCAATGTTCTTCTCAGTGTCTCCCTGGGTCTTCCTCTTTTTCTTTTACCTGTTGTTTCCCATATGAGGGCTTGCTTTGCTATTCGATTATTATCTCTTCTCATCACATGTCCAACGTATGACCATCGTCTTTTCTTTATTACTGAAGATATTAGTGGTTGATTGGCGATTTCTCTAATTTCCTCGTTTGTTTTGAATTCGTTCCATTCTATACCAAGTATTTTCCTTAGACATTTATTTTCGAATGCGTTCAACTTTGTTTCTATATCTCTTGTTGTTTTCCAGCTTTCACACGCATACGTAAGGGTTGATAGTACATTTGATTTGAATAGCCTAAGTTTTGTGTTTGTGCTAATGAGTTTGATTTCCACAACTTTTCAAGGCTTCTGAAAGACATTGCTGCTTTAGCCAGTCTGATTCTAATTTCTTTGCTCGTATCCCCTTCTCGATCAATGTGACTTCCAAGATAGATGAAGTGATCGATCTCTTCTACTGGTTTGTTTTCCATGTATATTTTGTCACTTGTTGGAATTAAACTTTTCATGACTTTAGTCTTTTCATGATTGACCTCAAGCCCAATTTTGCTGGCTATTGATGATAGTTCATTTGTGTTTTCCTGCATCGTTTTTATCTGATTGCTGATGAGAACTATGTCATCAGCAAAGTCCAGGTCCTCCAAATGGTCTCCTTGACCAAATGGTCCTGAACATAAAATTAGAGCATTTAAAATATCGATGCATAAAAGAACAGGAATAACTGGGTAGAAAGAACAGAAAACAAACGATGAAGTTTTAAATCGACTAAAAATGAAAAAAGAACTACTAAACACAATTCAAACAAGACAAATGGGGTTTTAGGGAATGTTAAAAGATACAACAGCGTACTAAAAGTAATCTTGGAAGGGAAAATACAAGGTAAAAGATGCAGATGCAGACCAAGACTAACGTGGACGAGTAATATCAAAAGATGGACAAGTCAGCCTATGGCAACCTGCACTGTCAAAGCAAGAAACAGCGGAATGGCACCCAATTGTAGCCAACCTTCGATGCAGAGATGGCACTCAATGATGATGATGATGATGATGAGAACAAGAGAAAAAGCCCCTGAACAGCTCGGCTTTGTCATAAAGACATAAAGCCACACGTGTATCTCACCCTCAATACTTCCTCGCCAAGTAGCTCTTGGCCTACCATCTGTAGTAAAATCCATCGAAATGGTTGCTATAGTTTCTGACTTACAGCGCAAATACTGTCTTCTTTGTACATGATGACCAGTTCTTGGCTGTTGATTTATTTTGTACTAGACACTTTCATCCTTGGTTATCTTTTCTTTATTTTGCGTGAACTGTGACCGCCTTATAGATTTCATTACCCCTGTTTCTCCAGCAACCTTATCCAAGCCAAAACGAAGAATGCACGCTGCTCTCATATATCCTAAGTTTGGCTTCTGTTTGGCTTTATCGTTTGGCAAGATCTCCTAATTCTGTTATGCAAGTAGCTGCAAAGGGTGGTAACTCTTCACAAAATTGTAAGAAAATTGTGAAACAATTCCTGATGTAAACAGTTGTGTGTGTGTGTGTTCTTTTTTTTTTTTATTGTACCTTTTCTTTCCTCCCATCTAGCACAAACTTACAGACTTTAACCCGGTTCCCAAGGTAGTTGCTGATTGTTCGCACTTGTTCGTGATCTCCAGGCCTCGCTTGCATGTGTCCATTATTTGCCTAACACGGCAAGTCGGTTTCTGTTTCATGGGAGGTAACACTTGCTGTAAACACGAATCTTGCTTTTATGTTCTCGTCTGTTTATTAAGTCTTCTCTAATCCACGTCACAATCATACTTTTCTACCGCTCTTTCTCTCATTCTTAATGTCTCCCTTCTCTTTCACCTCATTTTTCTCTTCTTTCTTTTTTCTTTTGATCCTTTTACTCCTACCTAGTCCAAATCTCCTAATATTTTCCCAATCCTTTTTCTCTTACCTATTCTCCTTTTACCACGTCTCCTTCTCGGGTCTCCTTACATATCTCACAAATTTCTACTTCTCCCTCTAATTCTCCATGGCCCCATCCCTCTTCTAATTATTCTTCGGATCAGCAACACGCACCAAAAAGACACTTCGGAATTGAGATACTGGGACATCTTTAAAGGCATGCGTGACAGCAGTCATTTACTCAAAACCGATAACCTTTTTTTTTTCAAAATCAGCGAACCAGAGTTCACCAAGACTCATCTTCACTATACTTATTATTATTTTTTTCTATCTCTACACCCTCCCATATCTCTCTCTCTTTTCTTATCGTACCATCGGACTTCTCCTATCCTTCTATACTTTATCATCAGACATGAAGTTATAGTTAATTGTACTTCACCGTTTGTTGTCGTTGTCCTTGTATTCTGAAGAAGGCCACAGGCCGAAACGTCAGTATTGTGTTGTGTTCCTTCCTTGTAAAGCTGTCACCATACATTGGAGTGCTTATCACACCCCACTACTGGCTTCTCATCTTCACTACACTTTGTCGTCCCGGAAAGTATATACTCAATCTGATCAAAAGGTCAGCGACTGAAAATGGAAGGTATACCCGGTCCAAAAAGTATTTCATGACCAGGTGGAATGCACTATGATATAAGACATAAACGTTTGGGGCCTTGGTAGAGGTAGGAAATCCACCCGACTGGGTTACCTACGTTCGGACAACCCGTGTTCGATTCCCGCTGGAAGCAAAGTGTGAATTGTTCTCGTGGTTGGGCAAAAAATAAACCCGCTGTCGACCCAGCCGCTGGCAGAAATGGGTACCAGGGTAGTACTCGTGGGAAGGCGAGGAATGCCGCCCAGCATCGTGAGTTTCTATGCTTGAAGCAACACTATCCAGAAGTCTTCGAAGACTTCTGGATAGGCAACCGAGCATATATGGATGAAAACCTGCGTGCTAAAATGTCGATTCAAGTCTCATACTTTACCTTTACCTTTACCTTTATCTTTACCTTTACCTTACACGTCACATATGACATCATTTTTAGAAAATGAATAATTTATCTCTTTTGTTCTTTCGATCCGAAGACCACACATAGGACAGAAATCTAGAATCTCTGTTTTGGATTATCTTTGCTATAAAGTGTCAAACCTTGCACAGGACCCGCATTGTATCTCGCTCGCCGTACATCCCTGTTCAGTGAGAGCTGAGCAATCTCTTCTACATAATACACAATTTAAACAAAATGAACAACACATGTCTTCTCGTCCGGAAGAAGAAAACGAAATAATCGTCAAAGACTCCTGATAATGATGGCCATACGCGATGAAGGCTCATTTCTGAAACAACAGGAAAAGGTCAAAGGTCACACAAAAGATTTATATATTTTGTCACGTTCACTGTGACCTTTGACCGGTTTATGTTTTTCTACACAAATATGTACGATATTTTTGGGGGTGGGGGTACAGCTGAAGATTAAAGGAAGGAAATGGGTGGAGATGGGGAAGAGAAACAGGCGGGGGTGGGGGAATCTTTTCATCTTAAAATTCAAGCGAGGTATTTAGGCATTTTATATTAAGTTATTTATATGTGTATATGCACGTGTATGTGTGTGTGTAGAGAAAGAAGAGAATGCTAAAGAAAATAAAAAAATAATAAAGATCAATTTAATATTTGTGGGTCTCTTTTTTTTGGCCGAAACAATCCGGGACGGGTTTGCAACATAATATGTGTGTGTGTGTGTGTGTGTGTGTGTGTGTGTGTGTGTGTGTGTGTGTGTGTGTGTGTGTGTGTGTGTGTGTGTGTGTGTGTGTGTGTGTGTGTGTGTGTGTGTGTGTGTGTGTGTGTGTGTGTGTGTGTGTGTGTGTGTGTGTGTGTGTGTGTGTGTGTGTGTGTGTGTGTGTGTGTGTGTGTGTGTGTGTGTGTGTGTGTGTGTGTGTGTGTGTGTGTGTGTGTGTGTGTGTGTGTGTGTGTGTGTGTGTGTGTGTGTCTAACAGTCTCAGTACACATTTTGATAAGCAATTAGAAATTAGAATAGCATCAGTTTACACACAACATGATGTGGTCCTTGGCAGGGATTTTCCAATTGTAAGCTGACAACAGCATCAGGGACATGGTTTATTACAAGTTGTGTGTATGGGATAGGAGTATAGTAAGAAAGACAGGCGGATAGACAGACAGGTAGATGGATGGATGGATGGATGGACGGACGGACGGACAGTCGGACGGACGGACAGACGGATAGATGGATGGATGGATGGATGGATGGATGGATGGATGGATGGATGGATGGATGGATGGATGGATGGATGGATGGATGGATGGATGGATGGATGGATGGATGGATAGACAGAGACAGAGAAACAGACAGACAGATAGATAGATAGATAGATAGATAGATAGATAGATAGATAGATAGATAGATAGATAGATAGATAGATAGATAGATAGATAGATAGATAGATAGATAGATAGATAGATAGATAGATAGATAGATAGATAGATAGATAGATAGATAGATAGATAGATAGATAGATAGATAGATAGATCTTAAAGAACAAAACAACTATTCTACCCAAACATTTCTTCTAATTGTGAAGAGACGTTCTTAGCAAAGCTGTGTTTCTCTGAGAAAGGCCTCAGAACAGAATGGCTACATTGTAATGAGAACCAGCTGGAGATAAGACATCAGAGTCGTGAGGAGGTACTTTTGTTTTTGCCGTACTTGCCAGCACCAACGCTAGTATAATTTTTGCGTTTTCCCAAAGAAGCAGGTTGAAGTGTTTAGTTTGTGTTAGATCATTATACTGGCTACAAAGTTGGTAAAATCTGGCTATTGAGGATGTGTACTGAGTGTGGTTGTTGAATATGTATTCTAGATGTGTGTGATGAGTTTTTTTTACAGTGCACGCAGGGACATGTGTGTGTGTACATAATGTCTATAGTAGTAGCCTCCGTTTGTCATATCTTAATATGGATTTTGCAGCGTCACTATAAATGTTATTTTTTGTCTTTTCTTTCGCTGTGTATTCTATTTCTCTATGTTTATTGCTTATTGTTTGAGTTGTAGCTTTAGCGTGTTTCCAGAGAATGTGGTCTACAGCTATTTCTTCCCAGGCTGCAGGGTTTATGTTCAGAGTCTTCATGTCGCGTTAATGTCTATAATGAATGTGTAATTGTGTGTCTGTGGACTGAGTGTGCCTCTTGAGTGTTTACACTTAGAGTGTAACTGAGTGAGTGTGCCGAGTGTGTTATATGAGTGTACACGGTTATAATTTATAAAAGTTACAGATACGCATCAAGGACGATGTTCACTTTCCAACTTGGATGAGTTAGGACTTCGTGTTTGTTTATGTGCATGCTTTTGCATATGTTCTTTCTTGCTTTGTTTGCCTACACCAGGTTTATATCTCTACCTTTTGCATATGTTGTTTCTTGCTTTGTTTGCCTACACCAGGTTTATATCTCTACCTTTTGCATATGTTGTTTCTTGTTTTGTTTGCCTACACCAGGTTTATATCGCTATCTTTTGCATATATTGTTTGTTCTTCTGTTTGCCTACACCAGGTTTATATCGCTATCTTTTGCATATATTGTTTGTTCTTCTGTTTGCCTACACCAGGTTTATATCGCTATCTTTTGCATATATTGTTTGTTGTTCTGTTTGCCTACACCAGGTTTATATCTCTATCTTTTGCATATATTGTTTGTTGTTCTGTTTGCCTACACCAGGTTTATATCGCTATCTTTTGCATATATTGTTTGTTCTTCTGTTTGCCTACACCAGGTTTATATCTCTATCTTTTGCATATGTTGTTTCTTGTTCTGTTTGCCTACATCAGCTTTATATCTCTATATTTTGCATATGTTGTTTCTTGTTTTGTTTGCCTACACCAGGTTTATATCTCTGTCTTTTGCATATATTATTTGTTGTTCTGTTTGCCTACACCAGGTTTATATCTCTATCTTTTGCATATATTGCTTGTTGTTTTGTTTGCGTACACCAGGTTTATATCTCTGTCTTTTGCATTTATTATTTGTTGTTCTGTTTGCCTACACCAGGTTTATATATCTATCTTTTGCATATGTTGCTTGTTGTTTTGTTTGCCTACCCCAGGTTTATATCTCTGTCTTTTGCATATGTTGTTTGTTGTTTTGTTTGCCTACACCAGGTTTATATCTCTATCTTTTGCATATGTTGTTTGTTGTTTTGTTTGCCTACACCAGGTTTATATCTCTATCTTTTGCATATGTTGCTTGTTGTTTTGTTTGCCTACACCAGGTTTATATCTCTATCTTTTGCATGAATATCACTTTTTCCTGCTTTTCACACCCGCAGACGTGAGCTCAGTTGTCTTCCGCCATACAGGCAGATATTCTCCTACTTCAGAAGTACTGTCATTTGTATCGTCGGGAGATTTTAAGTTTTGGGGGTAGGGGGATATTTATTTTTATAAAAATTTTCCCCCGGCAGCGGCTAATTTTGGCCTACACTTTTTGATTTCAAAATGATGCCAAATGTTCTTTAACGTGATCAGAGTACACATGGGATCTCCAGTTTATCGTCATTATTCGAGAGGGCTAGACAAAGGATCTCACTACCCAGAGAGGGTTAGACGGAGGATCTCACTACCCAGAGAGGGCTAGACAAAGGATCTCACTACCCAGAGAGGGCTAGACAAAGGATCTCACTACCCAGAGAGGGCTAGACAAAGGATCTCACTACCAAGAGAGGGTTAGACAGAGGATCTCACTACCCAGAGAGGGCTAGACAAAGGATCTCACTACCCAGAGAGGGCTAGACAGAGGATGTCACTACCCAGAGAGGGCTTGACAGAAGATCTCACTACCCAGAGAGGACTAGACAGAGGATCTCATTACCCAGAGAGGGCTAGACATAGGATCTCACTACCCACAGAGGGTTAGACAGAGGATCTCACAACCCATAGAGGGCTAGACAGAGGATATCACTACCCAGAGAGGGCTAGACAGAAGATCTCACTACCCAGAGAGGACTAGACAGAGGATCTCACTACCCAGAGAGGGCTAGACAGAGGATCGCACTACCCAGAGAGGACTAGACAGAGGATCGCACTACCCAGAGAAGGCTAGACAGAGGATCTCACTACCCAGAGAGGGCTAGACAGAAGATCTCACTACCCAGAGAGGGCTAGACAGAGGATCTCACTACCCAGAGAGGACTAGACAGAGGATCGCACTACCCAGAGAAGGCTAGACAGAGGATCTCACTACCCAGAGAGGGCTAGACAGAAGATCTCACTACCCAGAGAGGGCTAGACAGAGGATCTCACTACCCAGAGAGGGCTAGACAGAGGATCTCACTACCCAGAGAAGGCTAGACAGAGGATCGCACTACCCAGAGAAGGCTAGACAGAAGATCTCACTACCCAGAGAGGGCTAGACAGAGGATCTCACTACCCAGAGAGGGCTAGACAGAAGATCTCACTACCCAGAGAGGGCTAGACAGAAGATCTCACTACCCAGAGAGGGCTAGACAGAGGATCTCACTACCCAGAGAAGGCTAGACAGAGGATCGCACTACCCAGAGAGGACTAGACTACCCAGAGAGGGCTAGACAGAGGATCGCACTACCCAGAGAGGGCTAGACAGAGGATCTCACTACCCAGAGAGGACTAGACTACCCAGAGAGGGCTAGACAGAGGATCTCACTACCCAGAGAGGGCTAGACAAAGGATCTCACTACCCAGAGAGGACTAGACAGAGGATCTCACTACCCAGAGAGGGCTAGACAGAGGATCGCACTACCCAGAGAGGACTAGACAGAGGATCGCACTACCCAGAGAGGGCTAGACAAAGGATCGCACTACCCAGAGAAGGCTAGACAGAGGATCGCACTACCCAGAGAGGGCTAGACAGGGGATATCACCACCCAGAGAGGGCTAGACATATGATGTCACTACCCAGAGAGGGCTAGACAGAGGATCTCACTACCCAGAGAGGGCTAGACAGGGGATATCACCACCCAGAGAGGGCTAGACATATGATGTCACTACCCAGAGAGGGCTAGACAGAGGATCTCACTACCCAGAAAGGGCTAGACAGAGGATCTCACTACCCAGAAAGGGCTAGACAGAGGATCTCACTACCCAGAGAGGGCTAGACAAAGGATCTCACTACTCAGAGAGGGCTAGACAGAGGATCTCACTACCCAGAGACAAGGGGAGGGTAAAGGCTCGAAGAAACAACGGATTTGTTCTTTTAATAAATATTTTTTTTAATATATTCCAACAACTGTGGCAGGAATAAAACCTGGAACCTTCTTGTCTAGAGGCCGTCATCTTACCTCTAGACCACCCAGTCCTCAAAGGCTGTGTGTGTTCATTTAGATTATCTTTTTGGTTGTGTATTCTCATTTAGATTATCGTTTTGGATGTGTATGCTCATTTAGGTTATCTATTTCGTTGTGTATGCTCATTTAAATTTATTTTTTTTGTTGTGTCTGATCATTTTGATTACCTATTGGGTTGTGTATGCTCATTTAGATTATCTACTTAGTTGTGTATGTTCATTTTAATTATATAATTATCAGTTTGGTTGTGTACGTTCATCTTTTGTTTGTCCTCTTGATTCCGGAGATCGCGGTGAGGGTATAAAAGGACAGAGCCACTGCCACCTGTCGTTGTTTGTCGTATGAAAGAACTAAGAAAGTTGAGGTCAAGGTATGCTCTGTTGAGTTCGTGTACTTGAGCTGAAGCCATCATCAGTGCCTTCGCTAGTGTGTGGCGGGCATGCTTCATTATGGTGGAGTCTCTGAGGAAGTAGTCGCTAGTGTGTGGCGGGCATGCTTCATTATGGTGGAGTCTCTGAGGAAGTAGTTGCTAGTGTGTGGCGGGCATGCTTCATTATGGTGGAGTCTCTGAGGAAGTAGTTGCTAGTGTGTGGCGGGCATGCTTCATTATGGTGGAGTCTCTGAGGAAGTAGTCGCTAGTGTGTGGCGGGCATGCTTCATTATGGTGGAGTCTCTGAGGAAGTAGTTGCTAGTGTGTGGCGGGCATGCTTCATTATGGTGGAGTCTCTGAGGAAGTAGTTGCTAGTGTGTGGCGGGCATGCTTCATTATGGTGGAGTCTCTGAGGAAGTAGTTGCTAGTGTGTGGCGGGCATGCTTCATTATGGTGGAGTCTCTGAGGAAGTAGTTGCTAGTGTGTGGCGGGCATGCTTCATTATGGTGGAGTCTCTGAGGAAGTAGTCGCTAGTGTGTGGCGGGCATGCTTCATTATGGTGGAGTCTCTGAGGAAGTAGTCGCTAGTGTGTGGCGGGCATGCTTCATTATGGTGGAGTCTCTGAGGAAGTAGTCGCTAGTGTGTGGCGGGCATGCTTCATTATGGTGGAGTCTCTGAGGAAGTAGTCGCTAGTGTGTGGCGGGCATGCTTCATTATGGTGGAGTCTCTGAGGAAGTAGTCGCGAGTGTGTGGCGGGCATGCTTCATTATGGTGGAGTCTCTGAGGAAGTAGTCGCTAGTGTGTGGCGGGCATGCTTCATTATGGTGGAGTCTCTGAGGAAGTAGTTGCTAGTGTGTGGCGGGCATGCTTCATTATGGTGGAGTCTCTGAGGAAGTAGTTGCTAGTGTGTGGCGGGCATGCTTCATTATGGTGGAGTCTCTGAGGAAGTAGTTGCTAGTGTGTGGCGGGCATGCTTCATTATGGTGGAGTCTCTGAGGAAGTAGTTGCTAGTGTGTGGCGGGCATGCTTTATTATGGTGGAGTCTCTGAGGAAGTAGTTGCTAGTGTGTGGCGGGCATGCTTCATTATGGTGGAGTCTCTGAGGAAGTAGTCGCTAGTGTGTGGCGGGCATGCTTCATTATGGTGGAGTCTCTGAGGAAGTAGTTGCTAGTGTGTGGCGGGCATGCTTCATTATGGTGGAGTCTCTGAGGAAGTAGTCGCTAGTGTGTGGCGGGCATGCTTCATTATGGTGGAGTCTCTGAGGAAGTAGTCGCTAGTGTGTGGCGGGCATGCTTCATTATGGTGGAGTCTCTGAGAAAGTAGTTGCTAGTGTGTGGCGGGCATGCTTCATTATGGTGGAGTCCCTGAGGAAGTAGTTGCTAGTGTGTGGCGGGCATGCTTCATTATGGTGGAGTCTCTGAGAAAGTAGTTCCTAGTGTGTGGCGGGCATGTTTCATTATGGTGGAGTCTCTGAGGAAGTAGTTGCTAGTGTGTGGAGGGCATGCTTCATTATGGTGGAGTCTCTGAGGAAGTAGTCGCTAGTATGTGGCGGGCATGCTTCATTATGGTGGAGTCTCTGAGAAAGTAGTTGCTAGTGTGTGGCGGGCATGCTTCATTATGGTGGAGTCTCTGAGAAAGTAGTTGCTAGTGTGTGGCGGGCATGTTTCATTATGGTGGAGTCTCTGAGACAGTAGTTGCTTGTGTGTGGCGGGCATGCTTCATTATGGTGGAGTCTCTGAGAAAGTAGTTGCTTGTGTGTGGCGGGCATGCTTCATTATGGTGGAGTCTCTGAGAAAGTAGTTGCTTGTGTGTGGCGGGCATGCTTCATTATGGTGGAGTCTCTGAGAAAGTAGTTGCTAGTGTGTGGCGGGCATGCTTTATTATGGTGGAGTCTCTGAGGAAGTAGTTGCTAGTGTGTGGCGGGCATGCTTCATTATGGTGGAGTCTCTGAGAAAGTAGTTGCTAGTGTGTGGCGGGCATGTTTCATTATGGTGGAGTCTCTGAGACAGTAGTTGCTTGTGCGTGGCGGGCATGCTTCATTATGGTGGAGTCTCTGAGAAAGTAGTTGCTTGTGTGTGGCGGGCATGTTTCATTATGGTGGAGTCTCTGAGGAAGTAGTTGCCAGTGAGTGGCTGGCATTGCTTCATTATGGTGGAGTCTCTGAGGAAGTAGTCGCTAGTGTGTGGCGGGCATGCTTCATTATGGTGGAGTCTCTGAGGAAGTAGTCGTAGTTGATAAATCCAAACTTAAGTTCACTTATAATATTGGATTTTGTGTTTGCTTGTTCGTTGTTTGTTGTGTGTTGTGTGTTGTGTGTTGTGTGTTGTTTGTTGTCTATTTTTTGTTGTTGTGTATTAATTTTTGTGTGTTGTTTGTTGTGTGTTGTTTATTGTGTGTTATTTGTAGTGTGTTGTTTGTTGTGTGTTGTTTGTTGTGTGTTTTTTGTTGTTTGTTCTGTGTCATTTGTTGTTTGTTGTGTGTTGTAAGTTGTTTCTTTGTGTTATTTGTTGTCTGCTATGTGTTGTTTGTTGTATGCTGTTTGTTGTCTGTTTTTTGTTGGTTGTTGTGTGTTGTTTGTTGTGTGTTGTGTGCTGTTTGTTGTCTGTTTTTTGTTGTTTGTGTGTTGCTTGTTGTGTGCTGCTTGTTGTGTGTTGTGCGTTGTTTGTTATGTGTTGTTTGTTGTGTGTTGTTTGTTGTTTGTTGTGTGTTGTTTGTTGTGTGTCATTTTTTTCTTGTTATGTGTTGTGAGTAGTGTGTTATTTGTTGTCTGTTGTGTGTTTTTTTTGTTGAGTGTTGTATGTTGTTTGTTGTGTGTTTTTTGTTTGTTGTGTGTTGTTTATTGTGTGTTGTTTGTTGCGTGTTGTTTGATTTTTGTTATGTGTTGTGAGTTGTTTCTTGTGTGTAGTGTGTTATTTGTTGTCTGTTGTGTGTGATTTTTGTTGAGTGTTGTATGTTGTTTGTTGTGTTTTGTTTTGTTTGCTGTGTGTTGTTTGTTGTGTGTTGTTTGTTGTGTGTTGTTTGTTGCGTGTTATTTGATTTTTGTTGTTTGTTGTGTGTTGTTTCTTGTGTGTTGTGTGGTGTTGGTTGTGTGTTGTTTGTTGTGTGTTGTTTGTTGTGTGTTATTTGTTGTGTGTTGTTTGTTGCGTGTTGTTTTTTGTGTGTTGCTTGTTGTGTGTTGAGTATTGTGTTTTGTTTTTTTTGTTTGCTGTGTGTTGTTTGCTGTGTGGTGTTTGTTGTTTGTTGTGTGTTGTTTGTTGTGTGCCAGATAGAATGTTGGCTCAAGCCTTACAAACATCATCAGGGCGTAATAAGACAAGTAGTTTAAAATTGACTGGCAAGACCAGTGAACCAGAAATGATGAAGACCTTATTCCCTTGTACCTGTAAACAAACACAGAGAATAGAGAGAGCGAGTATGAATCAAGTAGAGAATTCAACTCGGTACGCAAAAGTCTCATGGTGAATTCGGATATGTTGGGCCGAAGAAGATGGATTGAGGGAATTTACAACACAATAAATCAATACAATATCACAATGTACTAAGCCAGTAAAAGTGTCTTTCATAGAGCATTGATGACTACCAGCATAAATAAGAACATGATAAAAGAAAGAATACAATTATAGATGAACAGTACGTTAAATAGAGCCAACAGATAAGGTGTGTTTTACAAACACGTAAGGGGAGGTTAGCTTTTATTATTTTTTTTTTTTTAGCTCTTTCAATGTCAGGCAAAACAAACGTAGAATATCGTTTCCAGGAATAGCAGGACTGCTTCGCTGAAGCCTGCATCCAGTGATAAAACCGACCATGCCTACGTAAAACCCAATGTTAAGGACGCGACCTCTGGATGAAATAAAAATGGTGGTAAGAATATCTTCTTGTAGAAACCTGATCTCGTTTTGAGACATTTGCCTCAAACCGCGTCAGTCGTTTTGATTTAAGAAAACGTGTCAGTGTGAAATATGGACGGGCCAGGTTTTCCTGCCTTGATCGCTGGGGTTCTTTATTATTTATTAATTAATTTTTTTTACAAAATCTTTATTGTTAACGGTGTGTTTATCTATATATGTGGCAGTAACAATAAATGAGGCAGTAATGATGAGATCTGTGATTAGACTTTTGATCTGCTCAAAGTCGGAATTCATGACTCAGGGAAAGAATAATTACTTTGACATCTCTCACTCTTCCCCTCCCCCCCCCCCTCTCTTATCAAATAAATAATGTTTAGCCACTTTTTGCTAATTCGTCCGTTATCCTCTCTCTTTCTCTCCCTCCCTATATCTCATTTTTCCTCCGTCTATCTCTCCACATCTTTCTATATCTTTCCCTCCCACTACCTCTCTCTATACCTCGTCTCCTCCCTCCCTCTATTTCTCTCTTCCTCCTTTATCTCTAACCCTCCATTTATATCTATTCCTCTCCCTTAATTTCTCTTTTCTTCCCACTATCTCTCTCCATCTCTGTGTTTCTCTTCCTATTCATCTCTATTATCCTGCCTCTTTTTCTCTTCTCCCTCCCTCCGCCTACCTCTCTCTATCTCTCTTCCCTTCCCTCCATCTCTCTCCCTTCCTCTATCTCGCTTCGTCCAGTATCTCTTCTTCTCCTCCATCTTTCTCCCTTCCTCTATCTCTCTTCCAATCTAAGCTATCGATCTTCCTCTTCCTACACCTCTCTCCTTTCCTCTATCTCTCTTCCTGTCTTTCCATTCCTCTTCCTCCTTCTATCTTTCTCCCCTCCCTCTCTGTACCGCATTCTTCATTTCTTTCCCTTCTTCTATCTCTCTTCCCGTCCTTCAATCCCTGTCCCTCCATCCATCTCTCTCCCTCCTCGATCTCTTTTCCCCTCCCTCTGTCTCTCCTCCCTTACCGCTCTCCTTCCCGCACTCCATCCCTCCGCCCATTTTTCTCTTCCCTTCCTTTATCTCTCTTCACCTCCATTCCTGTATCTTTCCTCCCACTCTTCCTCTATCTTTCTCCCCTCCCTCTATCTCTCTTTCCCTAACTCTATCACTCCCTTCCACTAGCTCTCATCCACTCTCTATCTCCCTTCCCCTGCATATACCTTTCTTGCCCTCCCTCTCTCCATCCTTTTTCCTCCTTCTTACTTTTTTTCCTTCCCTCCATCCCCCTCCATCTATCTCTTTTATCTCTCTATCTCTCTTCCCTATTTCTCTTCACCTACCTCTATCCCATTTCCCCTCCACCATACCTCTACATGCCTCTATCTCTCTACTTCCCCTTATCTTGCTCTCTTTCTCTCCCTCTCTCTCTCTCTCTCTCTCTCTCTCTTTCTGTAATAGTATGTAATATCATTAAATTGCTTATTTCAAACTAATTGTAGATGTGAAATAATCCGTGTGCAATTATACACCTGGCACTAGGCCCATAACTCCATCAGCAAAACGTGGTCAGTGACGTATAGCTGACTGCGTCTGGGTCAGTGAACCAAAACTAATCAAGATCCAATTCCATTTTCTCATCATAGACGTGATGATAGAATATCCCATCTGCCCAATAGAATAGTGATATCCCATCTGGCCAATCGAATAATGATATCCCATCTGGCCAATCGAATAATGATCTAAGAGAGAAGGTAAATCGCTACCAAGCAATCTTCTTCTTCTTTCTTTCCTCATTTGCCTTTCAGCGTCGAGGGGAAATATAATTTGCGGTCTTATGCTCTTCTGTTCGCCTCTGCTGCTGTTATGTTTCCTAGTGCTTCTAATATTCCATCGACCCATATTTTTCGTGGTCGACCCTTGGGTCTGGTGTTCTCACAACGTTTGTTGAAAGCTCGTTGTGTTGTGTTTTGTTCTTTCTGCCTTGTCACGTTCCTTATATATTCTATGGCGGGGGCTATTCCTAGCTTTTTTCTCAGTTCTTCATTTCAGATCTTATCTCTCAGACTGTTTCCTGTCATTCGTCTAACACATTTCATCTCTGTAGAGGTTATTTTTCTTATTGTTCTTGCATCTAGGTCCAGGTCTGACATTGGTAGCACAACGTTTACCAAGCAATGCTATGCTGAAATAGGATATGCTGGGTGAAAAGGTGCAGGTACCAAAGTATTGTGTACACACAGCACACCTCTAACACCCATTTAATGTTGACAGATGTAGAAGTATAGTCGGGTGTACACGCAGAGAACGAAAGAAAATATGTGTCAGCAAAAGTTCATGAGCAAAGTAGTAATGAACTAGTTCTTATATTGAACTACGATTAGGCAATGCCGGGGTACAGCACCCGAGGACAATCATTCCTAAGATAAACTTGTATCTTTCCTTATACCTCTATGCCTCACTTATCAATTATTCATTTCTTTTAGCCCCATTCGCCAGCTATCTCCTCGTATCACCTTCCTCGATTACTTTGTCCTGTGACGACATAATCATATCTCTAAATGTGCAGCAGCAAACGCCACTAGTAGTGTGTTGATGTTTACAAGTCTCCTTTGGCCTTCTGTCTTGTCTTGTCCATGTCCTCTGACATCTCCTTCCTTTGATATGATATTCGTGCAGTCTGTTCAAGCTGGCAGCTAATTCTATAAAATGCCCCAAATGACCTATGACGTTTTCGTCGGCGAATCGGAGGCGCCCTAACCTCCTCCCCGGATAGGTGCGACCCGTCAGCCTAAAGATGGCAACGCATCTAGGAGAAGGTCAACTCCGATTACAAACCCCCGCTGTCTAACGGGTACCCGTTCACGGAATAGACTTCGGGAGTAAACCCTGAGGAAAAATCCGGAGATGGAGTTCCTAAGGCAGTTCAGTTTTGATTTCAACATTGCTCTGGCAACTTCTGCGACGCATTTGGCATCAGACTGTTCTTGCCCTGCAAGACCTTTGGACCGCTCGGCTGCGTGGAGGGAAGAAACATGTTGCAGGGGCAACAACTTGTCTTTTTCTTTTTCTGCCCAAGCTCGCGCCCTGGAGAGGACACCCCAGAATCACCTATGTAAAGCAGGAGAGACGTCTAAATGCATTCCATATGCTATGTCTGCGCCGTGTTCTTGGTATATCACCTGGAAGGATAAAGTGACAAACGTGAAGGTCATGACTTGCACAGGCCTCCCGAATATCTACACGCTGCTCAAACAACGTAGGTTACGCTGGCTTGGCCATGCACACCGTATGAAAGATGGCCGCATACCGAAAGATATACTCTATGGACAACTGACAGATGGTAAAAGAACTAGGGGGCGCCAAAAAACTTCGATTTGTAGATGTGTGTAAACGCGACATGAAGACTCTGAACATAAACCCTGCAGCATGGGAAGACAAAGCACCTCAAACAAGGAGTCGACAGATTCATAGAGAAAGAGAATACACGAAGAAAGAAAAGAGAAGAAAAGAAAAAAATAACATTTCTAGGGGCGCCGAAAAAATCCATAATCAACTATGGCTGACGGAGGCTACTAGGGTTCAAGAGTCGTTTTATAGGCAGTCTTTCGTCCAGTGTCCACGAGGACATTCAGAATGTTACCGCTGTCCATTACTTTTCCACACCACACCACTTCGGCCAAATTGGCAAACCTATCAGCAGGCTCATTACTTCTCACATCCTCGTGTCCTGGCATGAGAAGGAACCGACTTGTATCCCACTTGACCTACTCAGAGACCCTAAACCCTGCTGTCGACTCTTTGAGCTACTGATAAAACATGCAAGGGTTTTAATTCATCAAAACATGCCGTCGCTTTAGTGTCAGTCTGGGTCTGCCTATTTTACTTTGTATTTTCTTTTCTAAGATTACTTTTAGTAGGAACGTTGTGTCTTGTAACATGCCCCAAAAATGTAATTTGCTTTGTTTGAATTGTATTTAGTAGTTCTCATTTCATTTCTAGTTCTTTTAAGGCTTCATCGTTTGTTTTCTTTTATTTCCATCCAGTTCTACCTATTCTTCTATATATCCACATTTTAAAGGCTTCAATTTTCTGTTCTGTTTCATGTCTAATGTCCATGTTTTTGCACCACACATGAATGTTGAGAATATATAACATTTTGCTATTCTTAGTTTTAGCCCAGGTGTTATTTGTTTTAATGTGGCTATATTTTTCATGGCATTAAAATTACTTTTTACCATTCCTATTCTTTTGTTTATATTCAGCGTTACATTTTCCATCACCGGTTATAGTATGTCTTCCCTAACTTCCCTGTATAACTTCCATAGTCAACATATTTATAGTCAATGCAACAGCGTCACTGTTTTCCTTGACATTTTTACCTCCAACCTAACCGATAAAAGTTCAAGAAAATTTGATCAAAATCTAGAATGATCTTCTTCTTTCCTTCCTCATCTACCTTTCAGCGTCGAGTGATTAATTACTCGTACTTTGCCGTCCGTGGTTCATCTGTTGGCTTCTCCTCCTGTAATTTTTCCCAGTATTTCTAATATTAGGGAGCCGCGATAGCTCAGTGGTTAGTGAACTGGACTACAAAGGACAAGGGGTAGGGTTCGATCCCCACCGACGGCTTAAGGGTTCACCCAGATTTAAATGGGTAGCGGATTATTTTCTGGGAAAGTGAAGCGGCACGGGCGTAATGCCGACCACATTATCCCAAAAATAATTGAGCTGAAGGTATGTAAAATTTATGGTCACTAACACCAAATTCCCTATATGCCACTTGGCGTGACAGGGGTACTTTACTTTTTTTTTTTAATTTCTAATATTCCATCAATCCTTATCGTTGTCGGCCCGTGACTCCCTTGTTCTCGTAACGTTTATTAAAGGCTTTGTTGTGTTCAGTTTTGAGCTTTTTTTTGTCTTATCACGTGGCCAAACCATTTTCTCGTTTCTTTCTTTATAAATTCAATGGCGGAAATACTCATAACTTATTTGTCTCCGTTCATTACTTCTCATCTAATATCTCATGTTGTTTCCTGTTTTACGTTTAACGCGTTCACTTTCGTAGTATTTATTTTTCTTCATGTTCTTGAGTCTAGAGTTAGGTCTGGCATTGGCAGCCCAAAGTCGGGATGAAGATTATGTTGTAGAGTACCCATTTTGCCTCTAATTTTGTATTTCCTTGTTGGGCTGCAGTGCGGTCAGTTCTTCGATCATTTGACTTTTGTCATCTTTGTGGCATTTGTTGCATCTTGAGGCAATTTCTGCTGCTTGTGAATTGTGAATTGTGGTTTGTCACAAGAATTTCCGATGTTTTGTAATTTATTCACTTGTTTTAATTATCTGCCGCCTATCGTTATGTTGATATTCTGTCTCTCCTTTGCGATGTTCATGATTTCTGTTTGTTGATGTTGACTTTCATATTTTTAATTGAGTTCCCTATTTCAGTGTTCTTGTAGGACTTCTCCTTTCCC
>JAVIAB010000156.1:47066496-47133996 GCA_032433765.1 Megaustenia siamemsis
GTGGGTTCGAATCACGGTAGGTCAATAGTTTTTTTTTTCGTTTTTGTTTTCTACCGGGTGTGAATTAAAAACTCAGATTTGAACATCACGTGGCGGCTACCATGGACAAGGGGCCTTTATTCTCTGGTCCTAAAAGTCACTACCACCCACACCTCCACCCCACCGCCAAAATCCAGAAATAGGATAATACCGTAAAAATAGTTTTTTTGTTGTTTTTTAAAAACAGAATAGCTTCGAACTTAACTCTGACCCCCACTTCATCCCCACCCTTCCACCTCATCTCCCCACCTCAGCTTTTCTACTATTTTGTTTTCCTTATTGCGACTTTCAATCCACGTTTCCCAGAATCATTTCACAAAATCATAACAAAGGCAAGGGAAAGAACTCTAGTTAAACTGTCTAGTTATAAAATACGATGTTTATTTGTTTATGAGACAAGACAAACAACACAACCGAAACCTATCAGTGACTCATAGTTGATAGCTGTACCAGGATCCGTGAACCATCCAGATCCTACTCCCCCTCTTTGCGGTGCTTCTGGTATAGACCGCAGTCAACTATAGATTTCTGTGATTGCTTGTAGCAGACTAACCAGTTTTGTCTGTGAAATGGGAGTTGTGATCGAAAAGGGAAGGCAAACTGATACTCAAAATGCCGTGCTAAAGTTCTATGTGTCGGGTCGAAAAGCACAAATAAATAACAACACAACGCATGTACTCCCACTTAACAAACACTGACAACACCTGACTACGCAGAAGTACAAGTCTAACTTGTTAAACTTTCATTGATACGAGTGCAACAATATTTAACTTGCATTCGCTTGCAACAATATTTAACGTGCATACGCTTGCAACAAATTTAACGTGCATTCGCTTGCAACAAAATTTAACGTGCATTCGCTTGCAACAATATTTAACGTGCATTCACTTGCAACAATATTTAACGTGCATTCACTTGCAACAAAATTTAACGTGCATTCACTTGCAACAATATTTAACGTGCATTCACTTGCAACAAATTTAACGTGCAATCGCTTGCAACAAAATTTAACGTGCATTCACTTGCAACAAAATTTAACGTGCATTCATTCACTTGCAACAAAATTTAACGTGCATTCATTCACTTGCAACAAAATTTAACGTGCATTCACTTGCAACAAAATTTAACTGACACATTTTTCTACCATAAATATGTTTGTAATTTCATCATTAAAAAAAAGGACGAGATTAATAAGTTTCATAATTTTATTTTTCTTCTTCTACAATCATGGCTCATTTAGATTAGGATTCCGGACTCTTTATAGACGTCGCTGCCTGTTGCACTGATTCAGGTGTCCCGCAGTTACTCTTCCAGGGAGGTGGGCGTGGACCACATTGACCTTCTTAGGTATGTGTGCTGGGGGCAATCCTGTTGGATATGTTGTTGTTTTTCGTCACATCATCTATGACATTCTGGGGTACAGTGACATAGACTGGTGGTTCCTATTTTGAGTTTGGTGAACATGTGGTTTCCCATTCTGTTGGGACCAGTGCGTAGGTGAAGTACAATGACCTGGGCCTCCTTGATAGTTAGAGGTATCCGTCGAGATTGTTATACTTTGGGTGTTCTATTTTTTTCATTTTGCAAAAAATTGTTTGACAAATCTTTTTCAGCGATCGACTTTTGCTATTTGTTTAGACATTTACACATTTAGACGTTTACACATTTACACATTTAGACGTTTACACATTTACACACTTAGACGTCTACACATTTAGACATTTACACTTTAAGACGTTTACACATTTACACATTAAAACGTTTACACATTTACACACTTAGACATTTACACATTTGACATTTACACTTTAAGACGTTTACACATTTACACATTAAGACGCTTACACATTTACACATTTAGACGTTTACACATTTACACATTTTGACATTTACACATTTAGACATTTACACATTCACACATTAAGATGTTTAAACATTTACACATTTAGACGTTTACACATTTACACATTTAGACGTTTAGACATTTACACATTTTGACATTTACACATTTAGACGTTTCACATTTACACATTTAGACGTTTACACATTTACACATTTTGACATTTACACATTTAGACATTTACATATTCACACATTAAGATGTTTAAACATTTACACATTTAGACGTTTACACATTTACACATTTAGATGTTTACACATTTACACATTTTGACATTTACACATTTAGACGTTTACACATTTACACATTTAGACGTTTACACATTTACACATTTTGACATTTACACATTTAGACATTTACACATTCACACATTAAGATGTTTAAACATTTACACAATCAGACGTTTACACATTTACACATTTAGACGTTTACACATTTACACATTTTGACATTTACACATTTAGACGTTTACACATTTACACATTTAGACGTTTACACATTTACACATTTTGACATTTACACATTTAGACATTTACATATTCACACATTAAGATGTTTAAACATTTACACATTTAGACGTTTACACATTTACACATTTAGATGTTTACACATTTACACATTTTGACATTTACACATTTAGACGTTTACACATTTACACATTTAGACGTTTACACATTTACACATTTTGACATTTACACATTTAGACATTTACACATTCACACATTAAGATGTTTAAACATTTACACATTTAGACGTTTATACATTTACACATTTAGACCAGCCTGGGCCACGAACAAGATGGTGAGTTTGAGGTCATTACCGGCTCCCCATAAATTCTCATGTAAGATTGTTTCTGTGGAATATATTTGTGTTCGAAATGCAGCTGTCTTGTAGTGTATGATCTGGTGTTTGTTTGGCTGCTCGGCAATCACATGTTGCAACGTCACAGAATCCTATCTTGTGTAGATGTGCTCTGATACCACAATAAGCTGTTCTGAGTCTGAATATCTTGGTCTGCTCATGTCTACTACGTTTGTTTAAGCTCTCATGCTCTTTCTCATATTTTGACTCCGAAATTGTGATTACCAAAGCAACAGCCACAGGAATATTCTCAAACAACTATCAAGCTGAAACTGAAGTCCTCAAAGATGCTGCAAATCTTGCTATCTGGCACACAAGAAAAACGTTTACCAGAAACTAGTTACACTGACCGATGCACTGTCAGTCCTAACATATCTAAAAAGAAATACTAGGACAAATGAGCTAGAAGATCTAATAACAACTATAGAGGAACTGCGCGAACATTTCCAGAGAGTCATCCAGTGGATACCATCAATTTGAAATATAGTAAGGTTAGAGCCCCCGTTACGCCAAGTGGCGTATAGGGAATATGGTGTTAGTGACCATACATTTTACAGACCTTCAGCACTTGATTTTTGGGGTAATGTGGTCGGTATTACGCCCGTGCCGCTTTCCTTTCCCAGAAAAAAAATCCGGTGCCCATTTAAGGCTGGGTGAACCCGGAAGCCGTCGGTTGGAATCGGACCCTATCCCTTGTCCATTTGCAGTCCAGTTCACTAACCACTGAACTATCGCGGCTCCAATTTGCAATATACTAGGAAAGAAATGCGTAGACAAACTAGTCAAGCAGGAGGGAGACCACCACAATAATTGTCATGATCACAGAACCTCATAAAGTTCAGAGTGACAGAATTAATGCGGGTTGTCTCCCTCGCGACCTAATCTGGCATTTCTTTAATTGGTTTTTATACTCCATAAAAAAACAGTGCCATAGTAAAGTAACACATTGTCCAGCTACCCTACATGTATTGTACGCTATCTGTCACGAACAACACCGTATTGTGTTGACATTCTCACACAAATGACAGATTAGCATAGAGGCGCTTCAGGCAGGTGTGTAACGACAATTAGGCGCCACACACACATACACACACGCATACACTACACACACATTTCGTTTCATTTCTCAAACTCTAGATGTACTCCTGTTCAAATTTTGTTGCAACATCCGGTTCGGTGTTAACATTATTGAGGACATTCCAGGTTCGGTAGCGAGTGAGACACCATGTATTATTTCTTCAAGATGGCTCTTAATAGGAAATAAAGTATTTTACCTCACTCGAAGGAAGATAACTCCTACATATACCTCCTTTACGTCAGTTCATAAGATTTATCGCCCCTAAATTATACATCCATAAAAAGGAAAACTAATGCATTCATTTTACATGCGCCATTTTAAAACATCCATAGATTTTTGAGCAGTGATCTCTGCAATATGTGCCAATTTGGCACGCACGGTTTCTGTTTTTGAGATTGTGGTTCTGCCCTATGGGCCGTCTTCGGCTCGAAAGGACAATAGATAGATAGATAGATAGATAGATAGATAGATAGATAGATAGATAGATAGATAGATAGATAGATAGATAGATAGATAGATAGATAGATAGATAGATAGATAGATAGATAGATAGATAGATAGATAGATAGATAGATAGATAGATAGATAGATTTTAAAACAGCAGGAAACAGGATGGTCAAGTGAATTATAAGTCACGATAGTTTTATAACAGGATGTTCTATATCTAGTAGGTTCAAAAGATTTCCTATTTTGTTAACCATCATCTTTATGCAAGGTGACCATATTTTTGAAACCCTAATCCTGGAAGGATTAATTTGACTTACATTGTCCCTCAATGAAATAAAATTTCTTCCCTCTTTTTCAAGCGAATAATACATATATTTTAAAACTAATGAAAACACCTAATAATATAGTCTTACAAAACGTTATCAGGAGTTACTGAATTAAATGTTATTGAGTTTCAGTGTCAGTATACAAGATTTAAAACTTGGAGCGCATTTTACTGTTACTATTTCGCCAAATGGGAGCCGCGATAGCTCAGTGGTTAGTGAACTGGACTACAAAGGACAAGGGGTAGGGTTCGATCCCAAACCGACGGCTTCCGGGTTCACCCAGCCTTAAATGGGTACCGGATTTTTTTCTCGGAAAGTGAAGCGGCACGGGCGTAATACCGACCATATTACCCCAAAAATCATGTGCTGAAGGTCTGTACAATTTATGGTCACTAACACCATATTCCCTATATGCCACTTGGCGTGGCAGGAGTACTTTACTTTTTTTATTTCGCCAAATAAACAGCCAGTTCAACTTTTTAAACATTTTCTGCACAACAACGGAATACTGTCTGTTTTAAGTCGAAGAGACGTTTACCATATTGGAAAAATTTGTAAACGCTTGTGTCCCTAATGTATTTAACAAATTCGGGGCAAAAACTAAAAAATCGGCAAAAATGTGGACAAATTCGGGACAGTAACAAATCCGGGACAGTAACAAATCTAGGACAAAGGTTGAAAAAAAAAAAACAGTAAAAATTCGGGTCTGTCCCGGAAAAATCAGGACGTCTGGTCACCTTACATTATGTGCCATAACCGGTTTGAGAAGGCGATCATGTCCTTCCACAATTCTCTGTCCACATTGCATCGTATCTATTCTGTTGTTGACTGTTTACCGTGTACAAACCCAAGCTATCTTGATAGTTCTCTCTTTGTCGTCCGCGATATCTCTTTCCCTGTATTTTGCAAGCTGTAACTAATTATTCCAACTTTCTTATTCTCATGATGTACCCAACAAACGTCGATTGTTTATTTCTGATGTTTTTTGCAAGCTCTCTTTGTGTGTTCGTCTTTTTGAAAATGTCCTCGTTTATCTTCTTAGCTGTCCAGGGATCTCTCAACCCAGCGCCGACTCTGGTCTCTCTTTGGCAGGGAGTGTATTTCGGTTGTAGAGACAATGACTACGGTCTCCGATTAGTACAGTGCTGCTAAGAAGGAAAAAAATAGAAAACTACCTTTTTATATTACCAAGAGTAACCATGTCAGGAAACAATCTATTTTTTACATGAAGTAAAACATAAGAACAATATAAAGAAGCCATCATAATATTATAAAAATACATTCATAAATGCTATTAAAGTAACCATTATAAGTACTATAAAGAAACCAGTATATTGTACGAGAGAGGCAAGAGCAGCATGAATCGACTCCCTCAATGAGATAGAGTTGCTTGCACAGAACAGAGACAAATGGCGAGATTTTATTAAAGATCTCTACAAGGATTGAAAACTGATAGAATACAAAAATGAGATAAGAGAAATAGTATCTGGATCTATGCCCTATGGGCTGGCTACGGCTCGAAAGGTCAATAGATATAGAAATTAAAAACCATGGCCAGTACACTACTACTAGTTGACCAATATATCGAGTGCGCAGACAATATACCAAGATACTCAATTATCGTGGACATACTTCAGAAAAGGGAGCCGTCATAATTCAGTGGTTAGTGAACCGGACAACTAAGGAAGGACAAGAGGTTGGGTTCAATCCTTATCGACGGCTTCCAGGTTCACCCAGCCTTAAATGGGTACTGGATTTTTCTGGGAATGTAAAGCGGCACGGGCTGACCACATTACCCCAAAAAGTGGCGAATGTCTGTAAAAATTATGGTCACTAATGCCATATTCCCTATACGTCACTTGGCGTGACTGGGCTCTTTAGTTACTTACTATGACGATAATCATCAGGAGGTGTCTGCACTGTAAAAGTATCAGTCAAAAAACAGCGCATTTGTTAATGTCAGACAATTACCACAGTGATGTGGGAGCCGCGATAGCTCAGTGGTTAGTGAACTGGACTACAAAGGGCAAGAGGTAGGGTTCGATCCCAACCGACAACTTCCGGGTTCACCCAGCCTTAAATGGGTACTGGAATTTTTCTGGGAATGTAAAGCGGCACGGGCGTAATACCGACCACATTACCTCAAAAATCATGTGCTGAAGATCTGTAAAATGTATGGTCACTAACACCATATTCCCTATACATCACTTGGCGTGACGGGAAACTTTACTTTTTTACAACCACTGTGATGTTAGGCAGACGCCGGAATTGACAGGTCATGTACTTAGTTAGAGAAACCATCAAAAGTATGGTAAAGAAACCATCAAAAGTATTATAAATAAACCATAAGAATACTATAAAGAAGCCATAATAATTATTATAAATAGACATTTATAAATAAAGTAACTATTATAAGTACTATAAAGAAACCATTACAAGTATTGTAAATAAACCATTTAAAATATCATTAAATAAACTACCAAAAGCACCCTGGTTCAAAGTCCACACCTCAAGACAGGAAGAATCCTGGTTCAAAGTCCACACCTCAAGACAAGGAAGGACCCTGGTTCAAAGTTCACACCTCAAGACAGGAAGGACCCTGGTTCAAAGTTCACACCTCAAGACAAGGAAGGACCCTGGTTCAAAGTTCACACCTCAAGACAGGAAGAACCCTGGTTCAAAGTTCACACCTCAAGACAGGAAGGACCCTGGTTCAAAGTTCACACCTCAAGACAGGAAGAATCCTGGTTCAAAGTTCACACCTCAAGACAAGGAAGGACCCTGGTTCAAAGTTCACACCTCAAGACAGGAAGGACCCTGGTTCAAAGTTCACACCTCAAGACAAGGAAGGACCCTGGTTCAAAGTTCACACCTCAAGACAGGAAGGACCCTGGTTCAAAGTTCACACCTCAAGACAGGAAGGACCCTGGTTCAAAGTTCGCACCTCAAGACAGGAAGGACCCTGGTTCAAAGTTCACACCTCAAGACAGGAAGAACCCTGGTTCAAAGAACACCAGAGACAATGGTGATTTTCCACAAGATATATAAAACTACTCCACGGTTTTATTACAACATTACCCTCCCCTGATCTCTTCCGTAGTGAGATCCGATGCCGGATAACGGCAATAAAGAGAAAGTCCTGTGTATACTCGCGCACGTTAAAGAACTCTTTGACAGTTAAAATCGAAAAGATTAGGTCAGAAATATGGTAGGAGACAAATAATCATAAATGAATATTATTATAGAGGGAAACTTCCGAGGCGATAATCAAGCGAATCAATTCAGAAGAAGAGGTATGTCTACAGCACTTGGAAAAAATGACAAATAATTAACAAATATATGGACCGAAGCAGGATCGAACCCGTACTCAGTGGTACAGCGCCTTGCCACGAAAAGCAAAACGCTAGGGAACACTGCCATTCAGCTAACGAACACTGCCATTCAGATAACTGAAAACTGCCATTCAGCTATCTGAACACTGCCATTAAGCTATCTGAACACTGCCATTCAGCTATCTGAACACTGCCATTCGGCTAACTGAACACTGCCATTCAGCTAACTGAACACTGCCATTCAGCTAACTGAACACTGCCATTCAGCTATCTGAACACTGCCATTCAGCTATCTGAACACTGCCATTCAGCTATCTGAACACTGCCATTCAGCTATCTGAACACTGCCATTCAGCTAACTGAACACTGCCATTCAGCTAACTGAACACTGCCATTCAGCTAACTGAACACTGCCATTCAGCTATCTGAACACTGCCATTCGGCTATCTGAACACTGCCATTCAGCTAACTGAACACTGCCATTCAGCTAACTGAACACTGCCATTCAGATAACTGAAACACTGCCATTCAGCTATCTGAACACTGCCATTCGGCTATCTGAACTCTGCCGAACACTGCCATTCAGCTATCTGAACACTGCCATTCAGTTAACTGAACACTGCCATTCAGCTAACTGAACACTGCCATTCAGCTATCTGAACTCTGCCGAACACTGCCATTCAGCTATCTGAACACTGTCGAACACTGCCATTCAGCTATCTGAACACTGCCATTCAGCTAACTGAACACTGCCAAACACTGCCATTCAGCTAACTGAACACTGCCATTCAGCTAACTGAACACTGCTATTCAGCTATCTGAACTCTGCCGAACACTGTCATTCAGCTATCTGAACACTGCCTAAAAGCTAACTGAACACTGCCATTCAGCTAACTGAACACTGCCATTCAGCTAACTGAACACTGCCATTCAGCTAACTGAACACTGCCATTCAGCTAACTGAACACTGCCATTCAGCTAACGGAACACTGCCATTCAGCTAACTGAACACTGCCATTCAGCTAACTGAACACTACCATTCAGCTATCTGAACACTGCCATTCAGCTATCTGAACACTGGCATTCAGCTAACTGAACACTACCATTCAGCTATCTGAACACTGCCATTCAGCTATCTGAACACTGGCATTCAGCTAACTGAACACTACCATTCAGCTATCTGAACACTGCCATTCAGCTATCTGAACACTGCCATTCAGCTATCTGAACACTGCCATTCAGCTATCTGAACACTGCCATTAAGCTAACTGAACACTACCATTCAGCTAACTGAACACTACCATTCAGCTATCTGAACACCACCATTCAGCTAACTGAACACTGCCATTCAGCTAACTGAACACTACCATTCAGCTATCTGAACACTGCCATTCAGCTAACTGAACACTGCCATTCAGCTAACTGAACACTACCATTCAGCTATCTGAACACTGCCATTCAGCTAACTGAACACTGCCATTCAGCTAACTGAACACTGCCATTCAGCTAACTGAACACTACCATTCAGCTATCTGAACACTGCCATTCAGCTATCTGAACACTGGCATTCAGCTAACTGACAGTTAACTCAGTGACAGTGTTCCCTAGCGTTTGGCTTTTCGAGGCAAGGCGTTGATTCTTTGCCATTTGTTCCGAGTGTGTAAACATACCTCTTCCTCTGAATTGTTCCGCATTCATAAATATGGTATCTGCTCGGGCAAGATTATCAGCTGGGATCGTAGATACCATGTCGTATTACGGAGTTCGTGCGCGTGGGCCAGGATTCTCCTTTCTCGAGATTCCCCAGGAGGATATCGGAACACCTATGGGTTAGTCCGGTGTTCGGTGATGATGATCATAAACAACAAAGAAATTCTAACAATCCGGTCCAACTGTTAGCCACTGTGTGCATGGAAGCCGACGATCAGCATCAAACCTGACCGGTTCACTCACTGACCCCTGAACTACAGCGGTTTCCTGGTAAATCTGAGGCGTGGTTTAAAATGTCAAAATTACCCCCGAAATTCTGACGCACATTTTTATTATAAACAAGTCATGATTACAGTGGCTTCTACATTTATGACAGGCGTGGGTCACAGAGACGCTGTAAATACTGCGGGGAAAGATACTTCGAAAACATCAGAACTGATTAAGTAACGGTAGAAAAAATGGAGTAACTGTTGTTAGGGGAGATAAACCACGACAGCTGATCTGTCTAAAGCAAGAATTATATTTCGAGTTGTCTAGAAATGGCAGAAAATTGTGAATATTTGTTAACTTATTCTGTTGACAGTTATATTTTGTAGACAGATATGATATGTTGTGACGTAGTTTCTGATACATGTATATTTTTAAACGATGTAATTTCCTCCAAGAAAATAAACATTGAGACGGGCACTGTACAATATAGGGGGTTAAGGCAAAGAAATGCAAATGAATGCATAAAAATGCTAAGTTGCAGTAAAGCTAAATATGAGGGAGAGTTGGTAATCACTGTACAATATAATCTTAATCACACGCGGCTGTTTGATGATGATATTTTAGTAATCTTAGTAAATTTTCTCAGATATTAAACTTGAGATCTGCTGTATTACTCTAACAGTGATCATAAGAGACACTCTACGTGAATTTGTTAGAACATTTGTGGTTAAATTGTGGTTATTTTGCATAAAAAAAGAGTGCATTATGTACTATCATTGAGAGCCGTCTCCAGTGATGACAATGAGCACCATTCAGTTCTGTCTCTTGCTTTGATGGTGCAGGTTGTCATAGGTTGACTTGTCCATCTTTTGATGTTGATCGTACATGTTAGTCTTATTCTGCCTTTGCCTATTTAACTTTGTATTTTCCCTTTCATGACATCTTTTAGTAGGCAGCTGTGTCTTTTAACATGATATGCCCCAAAAATTTCATTTGTTTTGATTAAACTGTGATTAGTAGTTCTCTTTTCATTCATTAAAAATTGTTAAATGTTTATTCTCATAAACCTGTTTGGACTAAAATATCAACAGTATAAAAATTAATTGGGAGCCGCGATAGCTCAGTGGTTAGTGAGTAAGTAAAGCAAAGTACCCCGTCACGCCAAGTGGCGTATAGGGAAATATGGTGTTAGTGACCCTATATTTTACAAACATTCAGCACATGATTTTTGGGGTAATGTGGTCAGTATTACGCCCGTGCTGCTTTACTTTCCCAGAAAAAAATCCGGTACCCATTTAAGGCTGGGTGAACCCGAAAGCCGTCGGTTGGGATCGAACCCTACCCCTTGTCCGTGGTAGTCCAGTTCACTAACCACTGAGCTATCGCGGCTCCCTAGTGAAACCATCCAGACCATATTAAAACTCTTAGCGGCGCCTCTAGTACCAGACCAAGCGAATTGGGATCAAAGAGGGAAAGTAACCCGGTGCTCAAACATGTCGCGCTGAAGTCGAATGCGTTGCGGTGAAAAAAAAGGCAAAAAAGCAACCACAGAACAACGCCTATACGCTCAGTTATCGCATTATTCATGACCGGTAACTAAGAGAACTGCCCATTCTTTTATTTGGCGTCGGGTGAACGCCGGACAGAAAGCGGAAACTTGCTGGTCATTTCGTGAGGTTTCAAGAACGACATGGAGGCCCAAACGTTTGATCAACGGGACAACATCTAATGATCAGATTACTCTCATTGCAGGCTTTGGGAAACAAGAAGTTCTTTTCATTACTCTGTGTGTGTGTGTGTGTGTGTGTGTCTGTGTGTGTGTGTGTGTGTGTGTGTGTGTGTGTGTGTGTGTGTGTAAGTGTGTTGTTGTTGTTGTTGTTGCTGTTGTTGCTGTTGTTGTTGTTGCTGTTGTTGTTGTTGTTGCTCCTGCTGTTGTTGTTGTTGTTGTTGTTGTTGTTGTTGTTGTTGCTGTTGTTGTTGTTGCTGTTGTTGTTGTTGCTGCTGTTGTTGTTGTTGTTGTTGCTGTTGTTGTTGTTGTTGTTGCTGTTGTTGTTGCTGTTGTTGTTGTTGCTGTTGTTGCTGTTGTTGCTGTTGTTGTTGTTGTTGTTGTTGTTGCTGTTGCTGTTGTTGCTGTTGTTGCTGTTTCAATGTTTCTCTTTTCTCTAACATTAGGGGTCTTCTAACGACAGATTAGAGAACCGCCGATTAAAATGCAATGTCACACAAGGGGACGTTACTCTTCCAAACTGACAATAAAAATACTGATGATGATGATGATGATGTATATACTTTTATATTCTTTCCCAATTGACTCGTGGTGTTACACGGCGTCTACTACTATTGGTCCCGTCTTCTCCATCCAGGTTGTGTTGGTCGAATGCAGAGAGAACGAGTTATCTTGTGTTAGCTTAAAAACAATAATATGTTATGTGACCTTTAATGTGTTCCAGAATACGTCACTCATCTGTTTCATCCAATTTACTCTGCTCTTACATTTACGTTTAACAGTTTGGCCAGCTCAGTTTGAGCCATTTTATGTAAAGTGTTAAATAGGTTGGTTTTCGTGTGTGTATGTTTGTGCGTGAGTATGGGGTTAAACTGATAAAGAGAACTATTTTGTGAACTATCAAAGTAGGCGACATGTAGAAGAGAAAGAGAAATATGTTATGACGTGTGTGTGTTAGATTCTTCTGCTTCTTCTATCTCTCAGCTCCCTGTGCAGCATAGGTCTTCAAAAAGCACTTTCCAGACCGTTCTGTTTCTTGATCATTCCATGTCTTCACCATCATCTTCATCTCTGCTTCCATCTTTCTTCTCCGAGGATATCTTGGTCTTCTTCTTTGTCTTTTTCATTGGGGGTTCCAAAAAAGGGCTTGTTGTGTAATACTCGCAGTTGACTTCCTATTCAGCGCCATCGTCTTCGCTGTATCTCTTTATCCACTGGTATTTGACTGGTACATTTCCATAATTCTATGTTAGTGATTTTGTCCTGCCATTTCCATCCTTTTATTCTGCATCTGCACGGTCTTTGATTTGTCCATGTTTGTGAAGTTTTTGCGGCTTATTTATTACATTATAGTCAGCCAGTCCCATGCTCAACCCTCCATATTCGCCTCTTACGAACATGCCTGGTAGGAAACAGCGCTACAATTCTTTATTCCCGTGGGCCCTGGCAGTGCACGGGAATGTGTTAGATTACCCAGCATTTGATTTGAAATTCACAGCGACAGTAGTATAGGCAAGGAGAGGTTCATGAACTTACATACAACTGTGGATAATCATTTCATGTTACCTTACATTCCACTCTAGCCCGTCCTCAGAGACTGGTCAGAGAGCTTTTTTGGAGAAAGATTGCAGAGGGTTGCCATTATAGTAATTTTGCTATGGAATAGTTGGCTGTGTTCACTTTCTGTGCGGTTTCGCCTTATGTCTTTTGGCGTATGCTGAGACAGCTATGATGGGGACTACAGCTACCTTTATTTGTTTGGGAGATGAGATAGTAATTCGGATGATTCCACTGGCACGGGCGGTTGAGCAATTATAGATTTTAATTCGTCTGCAGTGATACCGGGGCCTTCCATAACCAAAGAACCAAAGTAATGTTGCTGAACCTCCCCATAGTCATCACTCTACACAGAACGCAGACAACAAGACCCCTTATGTCGTTGAGACGGAAATGCAGGTCTTGAGTATCGAGAACTCTTCTGTGTGACGCAATTATTTACACAGATGGGTCTTTTCAATTTATACGGAGATCATGGACTAGCGGTTCCTGTTGGAGGCAGAGCTGTGGAGGAAGAAATGGTACTTTCGCGTTGACTACAAGTAGTTTGACCATTGAAATCATGGCTGCAACTAAAGCAATGAACAACACTGACATTTTGAAAGCCCTCAGAGACGGGGGAACGAAAAATTACTGGAACCGTAGCCATGAACAAACGGCACGAAAGTTGGACATGCCAGACTGGACCGCTACTAATGAAGTCAAAGAAGGCTTGTAGACCAACACAATATCGGTGCAGTTAGTAGCTTCACGTTAAAGGGTATACTTCGGAGCAGATCTAAGCACTGATCTGTGCATAGTTCGCTGTGCGATGAGGATAACCTGTTGATAAAGCTCAACGAAACGGACTTCTGAAGTGCAATTTTCGAAATACTCCATCTTTTTTTCAATTTTGTTCTTAAATCACTCCATGCGTCTGCTGTGAAGCCGTAAAGTTATCAATCAGTGTGATGAAGGAGAGAAAGAAAGAGAGAGGGGGAGAGAGAGAGAGAGAGAGAGAGAGAGCGTGAGTACATCAGTTAGAAACAAAACATCCTGTACCATCTAGTCTAGTACACTTAACACTGACTACAGTCTCGTCAACAATAAGCATACCACATAATTCGTGTGGCCATGGCGTATTTCCACAGAGGGCGGAAGATAAGATCGATATATGAAACAATACGCCAGTAATTAATATCAGAGACATTTAAACTATCGCCTTGACTCAAGTATCAACTGGCAACCACGTAACAATTCATATATTGTACTGTTGTTGTTGTTGTTCTTGTTGTTGTTGTTGTTGTTGTTATTGTTATTGTTGTTGTTGTTGTTGTTGTTGTTACTGCTGCTGCTGTTGTTATAGTTGTTATAGTGGTTGTTGTTAGTATTATCATCACTGTACACCGTCCGAGTCCATAAGTAAGTAAGTAAAGAGCCCCCGTCACGCCAAGTGGCGTATAGGGAATAGGGTGTTAGTGACCATACATTTTACAGACCTCCAGCACATGATTTTTGGGGTAATGTGGTCGGTATTACGCCCGTGCCGCTTCACATTCCCAAAAAAAAATCCGGTACACATTTAAGGCTGGGTGTACCCGGAAGCCGTCGGTTGGGATCGAACCCTACCCCTTGTCCTTTGTAGTCCAGTTCACTAACCACTGAGCTATTGCGGCTCCCTTCGTTCGAACCCATAGGTACTCCGATATCCCGTTTAAGAATCTCTTGAAATTCCGAGGATAATCCTGCACAGGTGTACAAACTCCGTAGCACGGCCTGTGATCCGGGTTTTTGCTGACATTTTTGCCTGAACAGGCTCCGCATTTGTCGTCTGCTCTTTTCGACTACAACTTTTTTTTTTAATCTATAGCCTAAACTTTTTTTTTTATTTTAACTTCAAAAGATTCAAGAGTACAAGGAAATATGTTGTATCCGTCATCCCTCTGTTATCAGAACTAAACAGTACATGTATGTGGTATGTGAAAACAGTACATGTATGTGGTATGTGAAATAAACAAATTGTTTTGTTTTTTTTTCGTTCGCCAGCTTTTACCTCTGACGAAGTCCCTACAGACTAGGAACTGAATTTTGTGTGTTAATCCATTTTTCCCTGGCAGCCGTGGGCACAGGGTTCCATCGCCGGACAGGCAGATAACTCCGTCTTCAGAGGTGCTCATATTTTTTTCCGTCCATGAGTAATTTACGTTTCAAGCCGGGCCTCGCTGCTGAGACCAGGGGTGATTGTCGCAGAGCGAAATAATAAATAAAAATACCAACTGGTTCAGTCGGGATTTGAACCCACAACCTCTCTGTCTCGAGGCCGGCGTCTTGCCTCGAGACCAACCAGTCCTCAAATTGTTTGTTCGAATACTCCAGCTTTTAATTCTAGCGACGTCTGAAATTCACGAACTGACATTCACGAACTGACATTCACGAACTGACATTCACGAACTGACATTCCCGAACTGACATTCACGAACATTCACGTGAAAAATTCCTTATTCCTACTTTCACACTGGCAGCTGTTTGCTCAGGTTTCCCCTGCCATTCAGGCAGATATTCTCTCCGACTTCAGAGGTACCCTCATTTTGTTTCGTCGAGAGTTTTGAGATTTTGGGATAGGTTTATTTTACCCGTCAATTTTGCCCAGGCAGCGGTCTTTTTGGTCTATTTTTTTCGAATTCCAAGTGTCAATGGTTCTTTAACGTGCGCGGAATGTACACGGGGTTTCCTTTTTATTCCCCGTTACCCGAGTGGTTTAGGCATCGAATCTCATTACCCAGATACCAGAGAAAGGTAAAGCCACGAAGAAAGCATGGATTCGATTTTGAGTAGGAATCGAACAGAAGACCTTTCTGGTAAGAGGCTGAAACCTTATCTCTAAAGACAACCCAGCCCTAGACCCCTAGATGAACGCGATGATCCTTGCCACTGTTATCCAAGCATTTTTATTTTGACGGCAGCTTTTTTTTTTATAGGAGGTAGAGACAAGGTCTTTAGTTATACAAACCTGTTGGCTTGAATCTCACTAGAAGTGAATCAGAAATAGTGACAAAGAGTGAGGAAAAAGGAGAATGAAAGAGACAACAATGTATCATGAAAGAAAACCAGGAGAACGAAAGAGAGAAAAGTGTTCCATGAAAGAAAACCATGAGGACGAAAGAGAGATAAATGTTCCATGAAAGGAAATCATGAGGATGAAAGAGAGAAAAAATGTTCCATGAAAGGAAATCATGAGGATGAAAGAGAGAAAGATGTTTCATGAAAGGAAATCATGAGGACGAAAGAGAGAGAAATGTTCCATGAAAGGAAATCATGAGGACGAAAGAGAGAAAAATGTTCCATGAAAGGAAATCATGAGGACGAAAGAGAGAAAAATGTTCCATGAAAGGAAATCATGAGGACGAAAGAGAGAAAAATGTTCCATGAAAGGAAATCATGAGGACGAAAGAGAGAAAAATGTTTCATGAAAGGAAATCATGAGGACGAAAGAGAGAAAAATGTTCCATGAAAGGAAATCATGAGGACGAAAGAGAGAAAAATGTTCCATGAAAAGAAATCATGAGGACGAAAGAGAGAAAAATGTACCATGAAAGAAAACCATGAGGACGAAAGAGAGATAAATGTTCCATGAAAGAAAACAAAGATAACGAAAGAGAGAAAAATGTATCATGAAAGAAAACCGGGAGAACGAAAGAGAGAAAAATGTATTATGCTAGAAAACCAGAAGAACGAAAGAGAGAAAAATGTATTATGCTAGAAAACCAGTAGAACAAAAGAGTGAAAAATGTATCATGAAAGTCAACTAACAACATAACTTGCTTATGTTCACCCGATGACTAAAGCAACTGTCTTCGTCATCCGTCCTTAAAATGACGTTACTTGTAGACTAATGCAGTGTATTGTGTGGTTTGCAGTAGATCTCTAATAGTTGCTCCTTTCGGCCCTAAACATCCAACTTCAGCACGTCATTTTTGAATACCGGATTGCTTTTCTTTTCGATCACAGCTGAATTTGCCAGACTAGACTGGTTCGTCTTTTCCTAGTTCTAGTTCAGCGATCGTTGCAGAACGATGCCTTAACCCCTACAACTGCTATTAAATAACACTAGGAGCAGATAACTGTGCAGATTAATCATCGCCAACTCCTGCCATAAAAAAAAAATATAAAAAACCAAGCAAAAAATCGCTCAGACTGCCAAACCGATAAACCAGTTTTAACATTTACTTTGTTTTTAAAAAAATAAAATAACCGGTTTCCTCCTTTATTTCAAAGCCGAGCCTACGTCCCCTGATTGCATTGACACTCTTAAAGCACTCACAAAAGCGCAGCAGTATACACAGTTACCGTAACAATGCCAGTTCTCGTGCCGTGTGTGTGGTGTACACGGATGTCTCATCTCTGTTGGTTTCACGCTCATTCTAGACAGCACATTTCACTGTTGTTTGTCACTGATACTTTAGTTGTTGTTTCTTTTTATAATCATTTGAAGGCGTGCGCCCCCCCCCCCCCCCAGCACCAGAGCTGGAAGTTGTCAGCGACCCACAGCTGATGGCTTGCGCCAGGATCGGTGAACCAGAAGAATCCAGACCCTGCTCCACCTCTCCGTGGTGACTCCAGTAACAGACTAACCTGTCTAGTCTGGCCAAGCGAGCAGGGATCGAAGAGGGAAGACAACCCGGTACTCAAAAATGTCGTGCTGAAGTCGGATGTGTTGAGTCGAAAGGCGCAAAATATAACAATTATACTGCAAACCACAACACAACGCAGACACGCCCACTTAACGTCCTTTTAAGGACGGATGACGAAGAAGAATTCTACAGTCTACGAATACTCTAGAATACTTTAGTCATGGGACGAACGCAAGCAAGCATAATCATTGCGCCCTTTTCAGAAAGATAAAATAAACATATCCTTTCTGTTATTATTGTTTGTTAACTTCTGATCTTTTTAGAAAGATAAAATAAACATATTCTTTCTGTTATTATTTTTTGTTAACTTCTGATCTTTTTAGAAAGATAAAATAAACATATCCTTTCTGTTATTATTTTTTGTTCACTTCTGATCTTTTTAGAAAGATAAAATAAACATATCCTTTCTGTTATTATTTTTTGTTAACTTCTGATCTTTTTAGAAAGATAAAATAAACATATCCTTTCTGTTATTATTTTTTGTTAACTTCTGATCTTTTTAGAAAGATAAAATAAACATATCCTTTCTGTTATTATTTTTTGTTAACTTCTGATCTTTTTAGAAAGATAAAATAAACATATCCTTTCTGTTATTATTTTTTGTTAACTTCTGATCTTTTTAGAAAGATAAAATAAACATATCCTTTCTGTTATTATTTTTTGTTAACTTCTGATCTTTTTAGAAAGATAAAATAAACATATCCTTTCTGTTATTATTTTTTGTTAACTTCTGATCTTTTTAGAAAGATAAAATAAACATATCCTTTCTGTTATTATTTTTTGTTAACTTCTGATCTTTTTAGAAAGATAAAATAAACATATCCTTTCTGTTATTATTTTTTGTTAACTTCTGATCTTTTTAGAAAGATAAAATAAACATATCCTTTCTGTTATTATTTTTTGTTAACTTCTGATCTTTTTAGAAAGATAAAATAAACATATCATTTCTGTTATTATTTTTTGTTAACTTCTGATCTTTTTAGAAAGATAAAATAAACATATCCTTTCTGTTATTATTTTTTGTTAACTTCTGATCTTTTTAGAAAGATAAAATAAACATATCCTTTCTGTTATTATTTTTTGTTAACTTCTGATCTTTTTAGAAAGATAAAATAAACATATCCTTTCTGTTATTATTTTTTGTTAACTTCTGATCTTTTTAGAAAGATAAAATAAACATATCCTTTCTGTTATTATTTTTTTGTTAACTTCTGATCTTTTTAGAAAGATAAAATAAACATATCCTTTCTGTTATTATTTTTTGTTAACTTCTGATCTTTTTAGAAAGATAAAATAAACATATCCTTTCTGTTATTATTTTTTGTTAACTTCTGATCTTTTTAGAAAGATAAAATAAACATATCCTTTCTGTTATTATTTTTTGTTAACTTCTGATCTTTTTAGAAAGATAAAATAAAACATATCCTTTCTGTTATTATTTTTTGTTAACTTCTGATCTTTTTAGAAAGATAAAATAAACATATCCTTTCTGTTATTATTTTTTGTTAACTTCTGATCTTTTTAGAAAGATAAAATAAACATATCCTTTCTGTTATTATTTTTTGTTAACTTCTGATCTTTTTAGAAAGATAAAATAAACATATCCTTTCTGTTATTATTTTTTGTTAACTTCTGATCTTTTTAGAAAGATAAAATAAATACACTCCTGTTTACTTTTATAAATAACTCCTGCCCTTTTCGGAAAGATAAACAGGCTCCTTCTTTTATGCATTTATAAGAAGATAAAAGAAGTCCATATAAGAAGATGTCTATCTATCTTTATTTTGCCTGAAGTATTGTCTATATCTGCAATGTCGTTTCCTGTATAAATTTTACTGTCTTTTGTAATTCTTGCAGTGGTCCATATAGTTTTAACTGTACTGTTGTATCTATGGGCCAAATGGATTTTCCTCAGTGTACTGTATTCAGTAGCTGTGAAACATGGAGAACAACAAAATTGACAATCACGAAGGTACAGACTTTCATTAATGGATGCTTACGCAGAATAAAAGGATGGAAATGGCAGGACAAAATCACTAACATCGAATTATGGAAATGTACCAGTCAAACACCAATGGATAAAGAGATACAGTGAAGACGATGGCGCTGGATAAGACACACACTACGGAAGCCAACTGAGAGTATTACACAACAGGCCCTTTTTTGGAATAAGTAAAGTAAAGTACCCCCGTCACGCCAAGTGGCGTTAGTGACCCTATATTTTACAGACCTTCAGCACATGATTTTTGGGGTAGTGTGGTCAATATTACGCCCGTGCTGCTTTACTTTCCCTGAAAAAAATCAGGTACCCATTTAAGGCTGGGTGAACCAGGAAGCCGTCGTTTGGGATCGAACCCTACCCCTTGTCCGTGGTAGTCCAGTTCACTAACCACTGAGCTATCGCGGCTCCCCTTTTTTGGAATCCCCAGGGAAAAAGACAAAGAGGAAGACCAAGAAATTGTTGGAGAAGACAGACAGAAGCAGAGATGAAGATGATGGGGAAGACATGGAATGATCTTAAAAGAATGGCAAGAAACAGAACAACTTGGAAAGTGTTTGTTGAAGACCTATGCTCCACAGGGAGCTGAAAGGTAGAAGAAGAAGACTATATTCAGTGAAGTCTTGACGTATGTGATCAGCAGTCTGGGGCGCCTGTCCACATGTAGTCGAGGTGCTGATCTTGAATTTAGAAGAAGTTGTATTTCAAAATGTTGCAACTTTTCTTGCTAAAGTTTGAATATTGCATCTCCCGAAACTCTCAGATTTGCCAATCTTTGATTTTTTTGTTACGAGATTTAATTATTAAAAGATCATTCACACATACATTTTTACTGTAACAAGAAACGTTGACTTTTTGCGTGTGTTGTCACAAACTGAAACCACCTCTATAAAGAATCAATTTTAATAATGAGGGATATTATAAATAAAAAAAAGAAAAAAAAGAAATGAGTCATGTCGGCGTAAACGAAATGTAATGTTAGTGCCCATAATTTGTATAGACCATCGACTCATTATTTCTTTGGAGTAATGTGGCCAGTATTACCCCCGTGCCGTTTTGCTTTCCCAGAAAAAAAAAAATCAGGTGCCCTTTTAAGGCTGAGTGAACCTGGAAGCCATCCATCAGGATAGAACCTCTTGTCCTAAATAGTACAGTTCACTAGCGAAGGCTATATATATATTTTCAATTCTATCTATTGTCCTTTCGTGCCGAATACGGCACATAGGGCAGAACCACAATCTAAAGCAGAAACCTTGCGTGCCAAAATGGCACATATTGTAGAGATCACCACTTCTAAAATATATGACTGTTTCCATAAAAAATACTATTTACAATGACAGCTTGTCAAGCCATCGATCAACCTCCTTAGTCCATTAGTGAGGCAACATTTCCAAAATTGAACCAAAATACCACTTTGAGATGAAGACAAACAGCCGTGCTTTCCACAGCACGGTTTAAAATAATACAGAAAACCGACAGGTGAAAAGCGCTCAGACTTTGGCATTTCCACATCAACGTTTCTTAAGATGAGTTTATCTACTCAACGGATGGTTTTAGAAATGTCAGAGGTTTCACGGGTTTCTGGCAAATTCTTTCTTTCAGAGCCTATATTTAACCATGAGGGTATGCGTTCTGCAGCCACTTCTTTAAGTGGAGATTTGTGTAAGTAAATTTAGAATCGATTTGTGGTAATTATTTCATTAGAGATATGGAACTTATAGAGTGGGTGTTGTGAGAGGAAGAGAGGAGTGTGAGTGGGAGGAAGACAAGAATAAAGTATAAAGATAATGGCTTGAATCTACTATTAGGCTGGGGTGAATGGCAGAAGGGAGGTGGTTAGAAAGGTTTGTGTTATAGTGATATCGATGGTGTGGGTTGAGTGATTGGGTGAGTGAGTGAGTGAGTGAGTGAGTGAATGAGTGAGTGAATGAGTGAGTGAGTGAGTGAGTGAGTGAGTGAGGAGGTGTGTGAGTGAGTGCGTGAGTTGGTCTCGAGTGAGTGAGGGAGAGAGTGTGTGAGTTGGTCTCGAGTGAGTGAGGGGGTGAGTGTGTGAGTTGGTCTCGAGTGAGTGAGGGTGTGAGTGTGTGATTTGGTCTCGAATGAGTGAGGAGGAGAGTGTGGGAGTTGGTCTCGAGTGAGTGAGGGGGAGAGTGTGTGAGCTGGTCTCGCATAAGGAGGTAAGTGAGTGAGTGAGTGAGTGAGTGTGTAGGTAGATGAGTGGGTATGTAAGTGAGTGGGTGACTGAGGAGGTGAGTGTATGAGCCTTTATATTTTTCTGCAAACATGACATCATTCAGACTAGGACTCTCTTATGAAGGCAGCTGTCTGTTTCAGTGATTCGGTTGCTCTGTAGAGTCTCTTTTCCAGGGAGGTGGGTGTGGGCCACATTGTCTTCCTCTGGTCTATATACTGGGGGGGCAGTCCTGTAGAATGTGTTTTGTTGTCATGTTATCCCGGGTAAAGGGGCACTGGCTGGTAGTACCTACTTTGAGTTTAGTGAACATGTGGTTTCCCATTCTGTAAGTGCGTTGGCGAAGTATGATGACTTGATCCCTTCTTGATAGTTGGAGGTGTCCATCCCTCTCATTATACTTTTGGTGTTCTTGTGTCCATTTTGTATGGATACTGGCCTTTAATAATGGACTTGGCTTCATCGTAGCTGACCAGATGGTTTTCTTGTGGTAATATCCATCCCTCCTTAGCTAATTTGTCTGCGCATTTGTTACCTTGTATATTACAGTGTGATGGTATACACTGGATGACCACTCTCTGGAAGTTATTGCACTGTTGGTCTAGGGTTGTTCTCATCTAGCTCGCTATTCTTGGGTTTTTTTAGGCGCTGTTAGGACTGACAGTGCATCAGTCAGTATCATCAATTTCTTGTGCACGTCATTTTAGTGTTGATTAGCCAGTTTTGCGGCATCTTTGATGGATTTAGTTTCTGCTATATAGTTGTTTGAGAATTTCCCGGTAGCTATTGACTTGGTGATTTCTTCCATGTTATTCAGCTTCAAGAATGTACCTCCTAATCCATTTCTGATGGCGTTTGTAACAGAGCCATCCATGTATATGCAAGACCAAGAGACTTGTGGGTAGTTGTCATCTTTGTGTTTATCTGCTATGTGCTTTCTCTCTGTGTCTGTTTAGGTACCTTTTTCATGATTTCAATTATGTCTTCTTTAAGTTCTGGTCAACCTGCACCATAAAAGCAAGAGACGGAGCAGAATGGCTCTCCATGGTAGCCAACCTTCGTTGCGGAGAAGGCACTTGATGATGATGAAGTTCTGGTATTTTATATTTCCTGTGAGGAGTTATACAGGATCGGCATATGGGTTTTGGCATTGTTTAGGACAATACAGGATCGGCATATGGGTTTTGGCATTGTTTAGGACAATACAGGATCGGCATATGGGTTTTGGCATTGTTTAGGACAATACAGGATCGGCATATGGGTTTTGGCATTGTTTAGGACAATACAGGATTGGCATATGGGTTTTGGCATTGTTTAGGACAATACTGGATCGCTAGTTGCTCCTCTTTTTCCTTTTCCGAAGCTTCCAAAGGTTGTAAGTCTAAGCAAGTACGATCAGATCGGAGTAAACCTGTGGCTGGAATATACATATATATAAACTACTACAAGTGAAATGGATCGGGACACTTGATAAGAATGAAAAAGCTTTTCTCCTCAAAATGTCAGGACAGAGAGCAAGAGGAAGACCAAGGACGATATAGATTAACGGAATAAACGATATATACAAAAGACAAAACATTTCTATTCTAACAGCGTCCAGATAAGTCGAAGAATGACATTAGGAGTAAAAGAGAAATGACTAAAAAGAACAAACAATACAGGAACAACAGCCGTCAGGTTATATTCCTCCTTTGTCCTGTGATTGTTCAAAGCAACAGATGAATGGTAAAAGAAAGAAAGAAAGAAAGAAAGAAAGAAAGAAAGAAAGAAAGAAAGAAAGAAAGAAAGAAAGAAAGAAAGAAAGAAAGAAAGAAAGAAAGAAAGAAAGAAAGAAAGAAAGAAAGAAAGAAAGAAAGAATTACCACGGAAGTGACCAAAACTTTCCCAGTCAAAAAATCCCTAGCACTCATATAAGACTAAGTGAGCTTAGAAACCGTCGAGGTGGATGGAACCCAGAACACCGGTTCCATTAACATTGCTCTATCGCGATTTATCACATAATTTGGAGATTTAAAAAATAAGAATTAACAAAAAAAAAACGAAAAGAAATAGAAGCCAGAGTTCATTTTTTACACTTTTATTTGTTCATCATGGTACAAGCAATAACTTGTATGTTACAAAATAATGACAATTTACAAAAAAAAAAAAAAAAAAAAAAAAAAAAAAAAAAAAAAGAGAGAGAGAAAAGTGGATTGGTTACAGCTTTACGTAGATTAAAAACAAAACAAAAGTAGAACAACGTTTCGGTCAAGTAGGCCTTCAGCTGAAATAATACACAACAACACACAAATATCATCATCATCGAGTGCCATCTCCGCAACGAAGGTTGGCTATCTTTGAGCGCCATTCTGCTCTGACTCTTGCTTTGATGGTGCAGGTTGTCATAGGCTGACTTGTCAATTTTTTTATGTTACTCGTCCATGTTAGTCTTGGCCTGCCTCTGCCTCTTTTACCTTGAATATTCCCCTCCAAGATTACTTTTAGTAGGTTGTTGTGTTTTTAACATGGCCAAAAATCACATTTGTCTTGTTTGAAATGTATTTAGTTGTTCTCTTTTCATTTTTAATTGCTTTAAAACATCATCGTTTTCGTTTCTTTTCTTTATATCCAATTCTACCTATTCTACTAAATTAGTCTATATACATTTCAAAGGCTTCAATTTTCTGTTCTGTTTTCTTGTCTAATGTCCTTGTTTCTGCACCATATAGGAATGTTGAGAAGATACAACATTTTGCTATTCTTAGTTTTAGCCCTGATTTTATTTGTTTTGATGTTAGTTTATTTTTCATGGCATTAAAATTACTTTTTACCATTCCCATTCTTTCGTTTATTGTGATAGGATGCTTCCCAGTCTTGCTCCTCTTTTTATATCAATGGATGTAGAGTTCTCCTTGTCATATTTTATTGTTGCTGTTTGTTCCAGTATAAAGTACATATTAGTTGTATGTCTGTGTCATCTAGATGTGTATCTTTTAGGCATTCTATAAGTTGTTTGTGTTTTGTATTCTATCAAAAGCTTTGGTGTAGTCTATGAAGCAGGCATTTTTTGGCTTGTTTACTTCTTTATTACTCTACTTTTCGATTAATGTTCTCATGCAAAATATGGCTTCTTTTGTAACACTGTTTTTCCAAAATCCAAATTGCTGCTTATCTAATTCAGTTTTGATTTTATTCTGAATCCTTCCTTGTATAACTTTTGGCAAGATTTTTTTAACATGGCTCATTAGGCTTATTGTTCTAGAGTCACTGCATTCAACTGCACCATTTCTTTCAGGCAATGCAATGAAAGTTGATGTTTTTAGCTCATTTGGTATGTATCCTGTATGGTAAATGTCGTTGCATATGTCTGTGATTACTTCAATGCCAAAATCCTCTAGTGCCTGTATGATCTCTATATGTATGCTGTCAGGTCCTGATGCTTTTCCCTTTTTCATTGTTTTTATAGCTTTTTCCACCTCCGAGTTTAAGATTTTATAACCTGATGTACATGTTATAATTTTTAGCCTTGTGTATTTTTATAACACAAATATATATATATATATATATATATATATATATATATATATATATATATATATATATATAAAAGGGTATACATAGAAATCTAACTACATAGCATATTATCATCAGCTTTACAGCACCTTCGCATCTCCGTGCATCCTGAAGTATACTTGAAGAATACTCCAATTACTATGCAGCAGTTAAGAGCGAATAGAAACATAACAGTTGGAGCGAACCAAGAATGTCTACGTTAAGTGTGATATTAATCTCGATACCGACATTTGTGATAATGGCAGGAACGGGTTCACTAATGGCCCCATGGCGAGGGAAGGTGTTATGGGCAAGATCAGGGAATTGATTGTCAAGGGAATGGGGAAAATGTTGATGATTTTGTATGCATCTAGTTGGTGAATGTGTGCTTGCTGTAGTAGTTGTGTTATGGTTATAGTTAATTGAAGGCCCCGGTATCACTGCAAAAGAGTTAAAACCCAATAATTGGTATACCGCCTGTGTCAGTGGAATCATCCTAATTAAAACTCAACAGTAGTTGTGTTAATTAGTGGTAATAGTAGCGGTTATGATGGTGGTACAAGTAGGATAGATGGACAGGGGAGTCATTCTTCTTTGCTTTAACCAATTTCGATTATTTGTTTTGGATGTTTCGCTGCTAGTTAGCTATGTAGGATTAGTTTTATTTACTTACATATCTGTGTGTGCGTGATGTTTGTTTGTTCCTGCTGAAGGCCTATTGAGCCGAAACGTCGTTCAAATCTTTGCCGTCTACTAATCACGTAAAGCTTTTACCATAACATTTTACCTTTTTTTCAACTTTCCCTGACATTCAGCTTTACTGCAGCTTCGCATTTTTATGCATTCATTTGCATTTCCTTGCCTTAACCCCTAGGATAGATGGTGTTGGTAGTGGTTAGATTAGAGGTATTAGAAATATAGATGGTGCTGGTGGTTGTTGTAATAGTGCTGTAAGTGCTGTAATTGTGTTGTTTGTATTAGTGGTGGTTATCGTTACGGTGGTGGTATTAGTGGTGGCTATCGTTACTGTGGTGGTATTAGTGGTGGTTATCGTTACTGTGGTGGTATTAGTGGTGGTTATCGTTACGGTGGTGGTATTAGTGGTGGTTATCGTTACTGTGGTGGTATTAGTGGTGGTTATCGTTACTGTGGTGGTATTAGTGGTGGTTATCGTTACTGTGGTGGTATTAGTGGTGGTTATCGTTACTGTGGTGGTATTAGTGGTGGTTATCGTTACTGTGGTGGTATTAGTGGTGGTTATCGTTACGGTGGTGGTATTAGTGGTGGTTATCGTTACTGTGGTGGTATTAGTGGTGGTTATCGTTAAGGTGGTGGTTATCGTTACAGTGGTGGTATTAGTGGTAGTTATCGTTACAGTGGTGGTATTAGTGGTGGTTTTCGTTACGGTGGTGGTTATCGTTACAGTGGTGGTATTAGTGGTAGTTATCGTTACAGTGGTGGTATTAGTGGTGGTTATCGTTATGGTGGTGATGTTATTTGTGGTTATCGTTATGATAGTGGGATTAGTGGTGGTTATCGTTACGGTGGTGGTACTCCTGATGGTTGTCGTTATGATGGTGGGGTTAGTGATGGATATCGTTATGATAGTGGTATTAGTGGTGGTTATCGTTGGGGTGGTGGCGTTAGTGGTGGTTATCGTTATGACGGTGAGGTTAGTGGTGGTTACCGTTACTGTGCTGGGATTAGTGGTGGTTATCGTTATGATGGTGAGGTTAGTGGTGGTTATCTTTATGATGGAGGGATTAGTGTGGTTATTGTTATGATAGTGGGATCAGTGGTGGTTATCGTTATGATAGTGGGATTAGTGATGGTTATTGTTAAGAGGGAGGGATTAGTGGTGGTTATCGTTATGATGGAGGGATTAGTGATGATTATCGTTATGATGGAGGGATTAGTGGTGGTTATCGTTATGATGGAGGGATTAGTGGTGGTTATCGTTATGATGGAGGGATTAGTGATGATTATCGTTATGATGGAGGGATTAGTGATGGTTATAGTTATGATGGAGGGATTAGTGATGGTTATCGTTACGATGGAGGGATTAGTGGAGGTTATCGTTATGATGGAGGGATTAGTGATGGTTATCGTTACGATGGAGGGATTAGTGATGGTTATCGTTATGGTGGTGAGGTTAGTGGTGGTGAGCCGTTAACTCGTAAAAAAAATGACGTAGTAAAAACGTAAAGTCCCCCGCCACGCCAAGTGGCGTATAGGGAATATGGTGTTAGTGACCATAATTTTTACAGACCTTCGGCACATGATTGTTTTGAGGTAATTTTGTCGATATTACGCCCGAGCCGCTTTACAAAAAAATCCGGTGCCCATTAAGGCTGGGTGAACCTGGAAGCCATCGATCAAGATCGAACCCTACATCTTGTCCTTTATAGTCCAGTACACTAACCACTGAGCTATCGCGGCTCCCAAAAAAATTACGTGGCAGACAGCAATTGTTTTACTTGATTTCACGCGTACTGCTGGTGAAGGTAGCCGTTATTGGTCATAAAAGTACGGCTATATTAGTCTTCATAGTCAGCAGAGCTCACCACTGTCAGGAAATAGACGACAAGTGAGAAGGATTCAAAGATTGTGATCTTAGATTTAGTTGATGGAGATTCCTCGGAGAAGATCTGAGCACTTATGGACTTGTCTTGTGTGCAATGATGATGGCCTGTCGATTTAACTAAACTAAACTAAACTAAACTAAACTAAACTAAACTAAACTAAACTAAACTAAACTAAACTAAACTAAACCAAGTACTTTTTTTCACTATGGTCGACTTAAAGCGCTGTTCGTATTTAAGAGTGAAACCAACACAAAACAGATTTACTTTTTAAAAAAATAAAACCAGAAGCCATAATTTCTAGCATGAATCTTTACCGAGTTATATCACCCACACTCTAATGAGTTTTAGCCCGATCTATTTTTTTTTATAAGTCTGCTAGCTCGTTATCGATCGAAACCCTCATTTTCGGCCTCGACAGAAGAGACACCCAAAAGGACACGAGTCGCCAGACTGTCTACTTTCTAACTCGTGCAGTTAAATTAATCTGTGAGATATTTTTATAATTGTATTATTTTAGATTTTTAAAATTACTGTTTTAGCTTATTCAGAGTTGTCTCCGCGACAAAAGATGATGTTTATACATAAATTATAGTAGAGTGTATTTTCATAACAATGTCTCTTAATGCACTTATCTTTATATGCTTTTTCTCCTTCTTAACGATCATCTCTTAAATGGGCGTGTATGCGTTGTGTCGCTAGTAAAGACAAGGCTACGATATGTGTGCCTTTCACACAGATACGCCTTCGATACGGGTAGATTTATTTAACTGATTTTCCCCGAATAACGACCATCGTGGCCTACTCTTTTCGACTTTTATCTGCCAAAAGGTTTTTTAACGTGCGCGAGTGCACACGGGACCTCCTGTAGTTCACTGTTATTCAAGAGGGCTAGATATCACATCTCATTACAGAGACCAGAGGAATGTAATGCCAGGTAGAAACCACTGATTCAAAGTGAGCATTTGTCGACAGGAAGGTCTCACGACAGGAAGGTCTCACGACAGGAAGGTCTCACGACAGGAAGGTCTCACGACAGGAAGGTCTCACGACAGGAAGGTCTCACGACAGGAAGGTCTCACTATTCTTCTTTTTCTGCGATGATGACGTCATTCAGACTAGGATTCCAGACTTTTTTTAACGAAGGCTTCTGTCGTTTAAGTGAGTTGGTTGCCCCGTAGAGTTTCTCTTCTAGGGAGGTGGGTGCGGGCCACATTGTCCTCATCAGGAGTGTTTACTAGGGACAGTCCTGTAGAACGTGTTCTGTTGTCATGTTATCAAGGGTACAGTGGTCCCACGACTCAAACACGGGACATTCCTGTCAAGACGTTGACGTCTAACTTCTGGACCACAAAGTCCCACACGTTGTTTATAAGACAGAAAGAGTGAAAGACTAACGTGAACGAGTAACATCAAAAGATGGACAAGTCAGCCAATGACAATCTGCGCCATCAAAACAACAGACAGAACAGAATGGAGCTCCATGGTAGCCAACCTTTGATGCGAAGACGGTGTGGCAATGACAGACCACATACATTCATTTATGAACTTCGGCACATTATTTTTGAGGTAATGTGGTCGGTATTACGCCCGTACCGCTTTACTTTCCCAGAAAAAAATCCGGTACCCATTTAAGGCTGGGTGAACCCGGAAGCCGTCGGCCAGGATCGAACCCGGCCTCTTGTCCTTTGTAGTCCAGTTCACTAACCACTGAGCTACTGTGGCTCCCATTTCCTATGTAACTAATATTTATTAACTATGGAATCGCATATCCTTGAATCCTAATTTAAATTTAGAAATAATGTATTACAAATTAATTACATATTTTTTTCCTTTATCGATTATTATCTCTCGAGTTATATCCTTTTGCGCCCCATTACATTTTAATTACATTTTAATGTCCATTGAATTAATTGTTGTTATTTAAAGTCAAACCATACCGAACCTATTCTAATGTAATCAATGTAAAACGTGCATTAAAACAATTAGATATGACAAAGGTTAAATATTATTAGGCTAAAGCTCAATGAAGATCATCAGCATCGAGTGCCGTCACCGCAAAGAAAGTTGGCTAACATGGATCGCCATTCTACTCTTTTTCTTGCTTTCATGGCGCAGGTTGTCATAGATTTACTTGTCCATCTTTTGATGTTACTCGTCCATCTTAGTCTTGGTCTGCCTCTGCCTCTTTTACCTTGTATTTCCCCTTCCAATTTTACTTTTAGTATGCTGTTGTGTCTTTTAACGTGCCCCAAAAATTTCATTTGTCTTGTCTTAATTATATTTAGTAGTCAATGGAGATAGCAAATTTAAAAACTATTTTTTTTCTTATTTATATATATATATATATATATATATATAAGCTTTCGCGGCTCAAAACTGTGAGTAGTAATGTATAATTGTGTATATTTGTATTAATCTTTAAAATAGTCACATCAGTCACGAGCAAATTTTTGAATAACTGTCAGGAAGATGGAGACGCGATAACTCAGTGGTTATTGAAATGGACTACAAAGGACAAGGGGTAGGGTTCGATCCTAACCGACGGCTTCCGGGTTCACCCAGCCTTAAATGGGTACCGGATTTTTTCTGGGAAAGTAAAGCAGCACGGGCGTAATACCGACCACATTACCCCAAAAATCATGTGCTGAAGGTCTGTAAAATATAGGGTCACTAACACCATATTTCCCTATACGCCACTTGGCGTGACGAGGGTACTTTACTTTTACTTTTGTCAGGAAGAGAGTAAAGAAACACGCAATTTAGATATATATTATGTATATATATATATAAGTTCTAATATATATATATATTTTTTTTTTTTTGGGGGGGGGGACCAAATAAAATTATTTGGTTCTTACCCTATAAGGGGTGTCCGGTTAGCGCAATCGATAGGCGGTTGGCTTACCACGGCAACAGCCGGGGTTCGTTCCCTGGCGAGGACACCTGGGTTTGACTAATTCCCTAAAAATTAGTGGGAGCCGCGATAGCTCAGTGGTTAGTGAACTGGACTACTACGGACAAGGGGTAGGGTTCGATCCCAACCGACGGCTCCGGGTTCACCCAGCCTTAAATGGGTACCGGATTTTTTCTGGGAAAGTAAAGCAGCACGGGCGTAATACCGACCACATTACCCCAAAAATCATGTGCTGAAGGTCTGTAAAATATAGGGTCACTAACACCATATTTCCCTATACGCCACTTGGCGTGACGGGGGGTACTTTACTTTTTTTTTACTTTACCCTATAAGGCGCCACAATAAGGACGGCCACTGGATGTTGCACAATAAAATTATTTGGTTCTTGCCCTATACGGCGACACGATAAGGACGGCCACTGGATGTTGCACAATAAAATTATTTGGTTCTTGCCCTATACGGCGACACGATAAGGACGGCCACTGGATGTTGCACAATAAAATTATTTGGTTCTTGCCCTATACGGCGACACGATAAGGACGGCACTTCATGTTGGAAAGTAAAATTATTTGGTTGTTGCCTTATAAGGCGCCACAATAAGGACGGCCACTGGTTGTTGCATAGTAAGTTTATTTGGTTGTTGTCCTATAAGGCGCCACGATAGGGATGGTCACTGGTTGTTTCCCTATAAGGCCCCACGATAAGGACGGCACTTCATGTTGGAAAGTAAAATTATTTGGTTCTTGCCCTATAAGGCGCCATGATAAGGACGGCCTTTGGTTGTTGCACAATTAAATTATTTGGTTGTTGCCCTATAAGGCGCCACAATAAGGACGGCCACTGTTTGTTGCACAATAAAATTATTTGGTTCTTGCCCTATAAGGCGCCATGATAAGGACGGCCACTGTTTGTTGCACAATAAAATTATTTGGTTCTTGCCCTACAAGGCGACACGATAAGGACGGCCACTAGTTGTTGCACAATAAAATTATTTGGTTCTTGCCCTATAAGGCGCCATGATAAGGACGGCCACTGGTTGTTGCAGAGTAAGATTATTTGGTTGTTGTCCTATAAGGCGCCACGATAGGAACAGTCACTGGTTGTTTCCCTACAAGGCGACACGATAAGGACTGCCACTGGATGTTGCACAATAAAATTATTTGGTTGTAGTCGTATAAGGCAACACGATAAGGACGGCCACTGCTTGTTGCAGAGTAAGATTATTGGGTTGTTGCCTTATAAAGCGCCCCAATAAGGACGGCCAGTGCTTGTTGCAGAGTAAGATTATTTGGTTGTTGCCCTATAAGTCGCCACGATAAGCACAACCACTGACTCTTCGTGGGTGTGACATGAAGAAGAGACACCCAACAGCTGATAATGTCATTAAGCTCACATTTGATCCCAAGTAAAGTGGAGCAGGATAACAAGTTAACGAGAATAAATGAGCGTCAACATTAAGCACAGCTGTTTATCACTGATACTTTAGTTCATTCGTTCTCTTTTTATAAATAATAAAATGCCCGTGCTTCTTCTATTGCATCTTAACGTTGATTGTATGAAGTTACAGCATTTAAGTGGGAGAGCAGAAGTGCCTGTTACCTGCGGTCGCATTAGCAGGGTCGGCGCACAATCAGCTGACCAAGACCTAACAGTTCTACCTTCTCGTGGTCTCCCCTGGTAACAGTCTCCGTCAAACCAGACTGGCTAACAGAAGCTACGATCACCGTGTTCCTTGTAGTGGTGACTGTTACTGATGTAGAAGAGCCAGTATTGTAGTACCTCTGGGCTGGACTAGTAGTTTCCCAGCAAAGCATGGGATAGACGAACTCCAACTTCTCAAGTAAGAACCGGGAATATCATGAAAGACATTACGACCGGCCACATAAATGAGTCAAAGGGCACCCTGCCAGCATCCACATGTGGCATTACGTCAACAACAACAGTCTGTAAGTCGGTTATGATTTAAATTGAAGTTTGTGAATGATAAACTATCAACTCGATTTAATTAAATTATTATTTTCATGATGCATCATTAGTATTCTCCTGTATGCAGCGAATCTTGGACAACTTTTGCAAAACAGAAGAGAATGCTAAATGCATTCATTATGCAGTGTCTGTGCCGTATTCTTGGTTTCACCTGGAAAGATAAAGTGACAAACGTGGCGGTCATGACAGGTCTTCCGAACATTTACACGCTGCTCAGACAACGTCGGTTGCGCTGGATTGGCTACATTCACCGTATGAAAGATGGCCGCATACCAAAGATACACTCTATGGACAACTAGCAGATGGCAAAAGAACTATAGCTTGTTTCATAACTCGTGCCCAACTTTTAAAATCGATAGCTTTTTAACCGCTAGTTGTAAGTTGTTCAAAATTTGCATGTAAAGTTATAATGATTCCCAACAGGGAATTAATTTCATGAAAAAAAACATTTGGTTATTATTGTTGCTTATTTGATTTATATAAATTTATAACGACCCATTGATGTAGTCAAAACTTAATGTTTACAGTATTTTAAGTTAAAAATAGCGAGTAAAAATCCATACACGGTAAAATTGACGTGTTTTCACGCTTTTACCGTGGTTTTTTGACACAATTAGACACTTGTAAAAAACACGAGAAATTGTGTCTTCCATTTCCGTTCATTCATAGGTGGAGAGACGTGGAACGATAACATTTATCATGAGTCTTAAAATGAAATTCTGCAGTTTACAAAACATCGCAATAAAAATGTATGACTATTTATGCAAAGAGGCTAAACGAGGAAGATTATTTCATTCTTTAGAAAACCCTGAGAATAGGACAAGACACATTTTGGATTTATCTAAACGGTCATTTAATCGCTGGATTCAAGCACGTGACCGTCAATGTTCAAAATATACAAAATCACAAGGAAGAGCAAAAATGTTGGATAATTTCGACAGTGAACTTATTAGAAGTGAAATTCGCAAAATGTTGGGTTTGAATGAAACTGTTACAATAAGAAAATTAAAAGTATCGCTGAAAAAGAACAACAGTATTGAAATATCAAAGTCTACATTATGGAGGAATGTGAGAGCTGCAGGCTTTACATTCAGAAAGTATTCCAATGGACGAAACATCATCTGTGAGAAGCCACATATAGTAGTCATGAGAAGCAAGTACTTACGTGAAGTAAAAGAGGTGCGCAAGCAAGGTTATGATATTGTGTACTTGGATGAAATATGGATCAATGCTCACCACACTAACCAAAGAGAATGGCAGTCATCAGATGGAAAGATTAAGAGATTAATACTTAGCAGCAAAGGACAGCGCTTGATAATTGCTCATGCAGGTAGTCGACAACATGGACTAATACAGAATGCAGAGCTCATTTTTCTTTCAAAATTCATAGACAATCGGGATTATCACTCTGAGATGAATGGTCACATATTTAGACATTGGATTGAAAATCCTGTTCTCCCATCACTAGATCGACCATCTTGCCTAATAATGGACAATGCAGCGTACCACAACATTGTTGCACTTGAAGATAAAGTCCCGACGTCATCCAGTACAAAAGATGCTATTAAGATATGGCTCACAAAGGAGCACATACAATTTAATAACATGTACTTAAAACCTGAATTACTATCTCTAGTAAAGCAAAAACAAAGGACAAAGATTTTTCAAATAGATAAGATTATCCAAGAGCACGGTCATATAAGTTTGAGGCAGCCACCTTACCATGCTCATTTAAATCCAATAGAACTAATCTGGGCAAAATTAAAAGGACAAGTGGCAGATGAAAATACAACATTCAAAATATGCGATGTAAAGTCTCTTGCTAATCTCGCTTTATTAAATATCTATCTATTGTCCTTTCGAGCCGAAGACGGCACATAGGGCAGAACCACAATCTCAAAAACAGAAACCTTGCGTGCCAAAATGGCACATATTGCAGAGATCACTGCTATAAAATATATGGCGCTGTTTCCATAACAATACTTTTTACAATGACAGCTTGTCAAGCCATCGATCAACCTCCTTAGTCGCCTCTTACAACATGCCTGGAAGGTCACAGTGTCACTATTCTTTACCTCCCTCATAATGAGGCCCCGGTAACACACGGGACATTTATTAAATATAGACAAAGATTATTGGGCTAAATGTGAAGACCACGTCTTAAAACAGGAAGAGGAATATTGGAAAAATGATGGTTTGTGGAATGTTCAACCCCAAACAGTTATTAATCTTTTAGACTCGTCTGATTCAGAATGAAAGTATATAGCCCCCACAATGCTGGCCCCTATATTACCTTAAATTAGTTCAACAAACGGTCCTTATCAGGACCACACAACTATGAAAATTGGACATACAGGTATACCTTGATATTATCGTCCGTCCTCGAACTGAGAAGACAATAATTCTCCTGGTGTTTTTCCTTATTCAGTTATTTCCCCATTACGGCCACTCCTTTACCTAGTGAAAATTAATCATAGACCCGCAACTACGGTAATTTCTATTATTTAGGGGTTCACAATTTACAATTTTGACAAACATCAAAGAAATTCGCCGCTTTAAGAAAACTGCAGCTGCAAGATATTTGTTAAATATACATTTAAAGGGTCTTTTGCATTCTAATAACATTTGGAAAATTTCAACAGTTTTTAACAAACGGTTACTGAGTAATAGCGTTTTGAAGTTGGGCACGTGTTTTGAAACGAGCTATAGGGGGCGTTGAAAAATTCGATTTGTAGACGAGTGTAAACGTGACATGAAGGCTCTGAACATAAACCATGCAGCCTGGGAAGAAATAGGTGCAAGACGACAATCTTTGGAAACATTCTCTAAAGCTCCAACTCAAACAAGAAAAATATAGAAAAAAAGGAATACACAGCGAAAGAAGAGAACAAATAGCATTGTATAGGTGAGCTGAAAAATCCATAGTCAACTATGACTGACGGGGGCTGCTATAGTCAACTATGACTGACGGGGGTTGCTATAGTCAACTATGACTGACGGGGGCTGCTATAGTCAACTATGACTGACGGGGGCTGCTATAGTCAACTATGACTGACGGGGGCTGCTATAGTCAACTATGACTGACGGGGGCTACTATAGTCAACTATGACTGATGGGGGCTACTATAGTCAACTATGACTGACGAGGGCTACTATAGTCAACTATGACTGATGGGGGCTACTATAGTCAACTATGACTGACGGTGGCTGCTATAGTCAACTATGACTGACGGGGGCTACTATAGTCAACTATGACTGACGGGGGCTGCTATAGTCAACTATGACTGACGGGGGCTGCTATAGTCAACTATGACTGACGGGGGCTACTATAGTCAACTATGACTGATGGGGGCTGCTATAGTCAACTATGACTGACGGGGGCTGTTATAGTCAACTATGACTGACGGGGGCTACTATAGTCAACTATGACTCACGGGGGGGCTACTATAGTCAACTATGACTGACGGTGGCTGCTATAGTCAACTATGACTGACGGGGGCTACTATAGTCAACTATGACTGACGGTGGCTGCTATAGTCAACTATGACTGACGGGGGATGTTATAGTCAACTATGACTGACGGGGGCTACTATAGTCAACTATGACTGACGGGGGCTACTACTACTACCATTTTTATTATCATTATTCTGATAAAACATTATTCATACACAAATTAATTTAGCTAAATGTTTATTATGTGGTAGCACCAAATTGTAACTATTTATATGAAATGTGCAGTTTCATCATTAAGTATAGTCGCCAGTAGCTCAGTGGTTAGTGAACTGGACTATAAAGAACAAGAGGGTAGGGTTCGATCCCAACCGACGGCTTCCGATTCACCCAACTTTAAAGGGTACCGGATTTTTTCTGGGAAAATAAAGCGGCACGGGCGTACTACCGACCACATTACCACAAAAATCATGCGCCGAAGGTCTCTAAAATATATGGTCACTGACGCGATATTCCCTATACGCGCACTTGGCGTGACGGGGGCACTTTATTTTACTTTTTTTATAGTCACCAGTACAGTTTTAACATTAAGAATAGTCACCAGTGCAGTTTTATCATTAAGTATAGTCACCAGTGCAGTTTTATCATTAAGTATAGTCACCAGATCTAGACGTCTTGGCACAGAAATGCAGCAAACTATCTCAGATAATAACTAAAATGACACTTTTGTGAACAACATCAACAACTGTGCCTGGTATAATTTATAAAGGTTTTAGGGTCAAAGGTTGCGAGCTTGCATATTTATCAAGTTCCAAACAAAAACGTATTCTCTCTCTCTCGTTCTCTCTCTCTCTCTCGCTCTCTCTCTCTCTCTCTCTCTCTCTCTCTCTCTCTCTCTCTCTCTCTCTGTCTGAAATGAAACGCACTCTGTTAATCATTACGAACTGTCTGAGTATAGTTGCGCCCCATATAATACGTGAATCTATTTATTTATTTAAAAAAAAAGAAGCAAGAACAGACAATTACCTCGACTACTGATTTACTAATTTTTTTTTATTCTTGTAATAATACACGTGATCAATGCCCTAGACGATGACGTCATAACGGAAGCTCAAACACCCCATCTCCGGGATAGAAACAAGAAGTTAGCAACAGTAGGTAAGAAGATGGGTAAAGGCATCAAGGTGCATCAAGGTGCATCAAGGTGCATCAAGGTGCATCAAGGTGCATCAAGGTGCATAGAAATGAGGAGATGCTGTAAAGCTGATGATAATGTTGTAAATTAAAAAAAAAAAAGAACAGGTGGTATGATAACAGCTCTACGTGGGTGAGAAACAATACAAAAGTAGAACGACGTTTCAACCAAAAAGCCTTCAGCAGGAACAAGAAACAACAATACAAAAATATATAAGGATATACACATAACGGTTTAGAAAGTGAAAACAGCAGAGTGTGTGGTACACATGAGGCATATTCAGAACACGAAAGACGAATACGGCAGACCACTGTGAAAGAGAATGGAGCTTCATCACGTAACATTCTAAAGAAAGCCATGGAGTCAGAGGCAGACCAAGACTAACATTGACGAGTAACAGCAAAAGATGGACAAGTCAACCACTGACTTAACAATATGACAATCTGCACCATCAAAGCAAGAGACAGAGTGGAATGACGCTCCATCGTAGCCAACCTTCGATGCGGAGACGGCACTCAATGATGAAGATACACATAAATCTAACTATATTTAAAAAAAAGGAAATACGTAATATACCATACCTCAAACTAAAAACAACACATTATTTTCGGATGAAAGAGATGGGAGTTAAGATGGGTACAGCCAGAAACAAGAAACTTAGTGTGCGTATAAAAAGACTTATCAACCAACACAGAAATGGAGTCGTCAGTCACTGGACACTACGGGACATGCTGAGGAGGGGATCTGAGCACCTATGGACATGTTCGGAGTGTAATGATGACCCGCAAATAACTCAATAACTCTATAGGGAGCCGCTCAGTGGTTAGTGAGCTGGACTACAAAGGACAAGAAGTAGGGTTCGATCCCAACCGACGGCTTCCGGGTTCACCCAGCCTTAAATGGGTACCGGATTTTTTTCTGGGAAAGTAAAGCGGCACGGGCGTTAATACCGACCACATTCCCCCAAAAATCATGTACTGAAGGTCTGTAAAATTTATGGTCACTAACACCATATTCCCTATACACCACCTGGCGTGACGGGGGCTTTTTACTTTAACTCAGTAACTCAATAACATCAATGAATTAAGTTCACTCATTAGAAAAATTGAGCACAGAGTCGGCGGTCGCTCGCTCGTGTACTGGAGTGTACTGATAAATGTATATACCATCATCATTATCATCATGCACCGTGCTTGCTTCAGGTGATAATGTCTCTGCACAACTTTCTAACTCTATAGTTTATTTAAACTTTTGTTACTTATAACGAACATTATTTCCTTCAACTGTCTGCTATCTTTTTTTTATATTTCCCTTCTGATCTTCCCTCACAGAATGTATGTATGTATGTGTGTGTGTGTGTGTGTGTGTGTGTGTGTGTGCGTGCGTGCGTGTGTGTGTGCGTGTGTGTGTGTGTCTGATGCCTGCCTGCCTGCCTTCCTGCCTGCCTGCCTGCCTGCCTCCCTGCCTGCCTGTCTGTCTGTATGTATGTATGTATGTGTGTATGTATATATGTATGGTTTAACGTAGGTATGTATGTACGTTTTTTTAACGTAGATATGTTTGTATGTACGTTTTAACGTAGGTATTAAAACAGGTAAATGAATTTAAATATTTGGGAACTTTGTTAACCTCAGACGGAAGATGTACAAAAGAGGTGAGATGTAGAATGGCTCAGGCAAAAGCAGCTTTCCAAAAAATGAGGAAAATACTATGCAATCCATTTTTGACAATAGAAACAAGAAAAAGTGTTCTTAAATGTTACGTAGAGCCAGTCTTAACATACGGATGCGAATCATGGACAATAGGACAACAGACAAGAAAATCACTGGAGTCTGTAGAAGTGTGGTTTTACAGAAGAATGTTGCGAATACCATGGACAGCTAAGAAGAGTAATGAAGAGGTTCTGAAAAAGGTCAAAGCAAAAAGAGAGCTAATTTCCAATGTGAGGAAGAGACAATCATCATTTTTTGGCCATGTAATGAGAAGAGAACAACTTAAATATATTGTAACAACTGGAAAAATTGAGGGACGAAGAGATAGAGGGAAGCAAAGAGAAAAAAATAACAGACAGCTTAAGAGAATGGCTTGGCAGAAGGTCAACAACAGAAATGATAAATAACTGCCGAGATCGAATGTTGTGGAGAGACATGATCACCTACGCCACTAGGCCCGGTACTTGATGATGATGAACGTAGGTATGTATTTATGTAGGTTTTAACATAGGTATGTATGTATGTATGTACGTTTTAATGTAGGTATATATGTATGTACGTTTTAATGTATGTATGTATGTATGTACGTTTTAATGTAGGTTTGTATGTATGTACGTTTTAATGTAGGTATGTATGTATGTACGTTTTAATGTATGTATGTATGTATGTACGTTTTAATGTAGGTATGTATGTATGTACGTTTTAATGTAGGTACGTATGTATGTACGTTTTAATGTAGGTATGTATGCATGCATGTATGTATGTATGTATGTATGTATGTATGTATGTATGTATGTATGTATGTATGTATGTATGTATGTATGTATGTATGTATGTATGTATGTATGTATGTGTGTATGTATGTATGTATGTATGTATGTATGTATGTATGTGTGTGTGTATGTATGTATGTATATATGTATGTATGTATGTATGTATGTATGTGTATATGTATGTTTGTATGTATGTACTTTTTCATGTATGTATATATGTATGTATGTATATCAGAATGTCTGTAATAATATCGTAGGTTAGTAAAACCCTAAACTTGATCACACTAGGGGTGGGAAGACGCATGTTTTTCCACACTGTTGATACTTTTCACTCACGACGAATCAGATAGCCATTATTTTCTTTAATTGGGATAATAAAAAATGCAAAGGGGGAATTCAACTCTTTTTTCTTCATCTTCTTTTTTCTTCTTCTATGTTCTCCTCTAGACGTCACTTTTAATCAATTCGAAGAAAGCATTCAAAGCTGGCTACATTCCCATTCAGCTTGTTCGAATATAGTACCTGTGATGGCCACAACAGCCATCTCGGCTCGAACTGAAATCAATTCACGTTATGCCACTGAGAAGCTCAGGTCTCAACAGCAGGGTCGGGGATCCATCAGCTGTCCAAGACCTAGCCTCGAACTTCCAGATGGTCTCCCCTGGTAACAGCATCATCATCATCATCATCATCATCAAGTACTGTGCCTGCCGGCGTAGGTGATCATGTCTCTCCACAATTTTCGATCTCGACAGTTATTTATCATTTCTGTTGTTGACCTTCTGCCAAGCCATTCTCTTAAGCAGTCTGTTATTTTTTCTCTTTGCTTTCCTCTATCTTTTTGTCCTTCAATTTTCCCAGTTGTTACAATATATTCCAGCTCTTCTCTTCTCATTAAATGGCCAAAAAATGCTGATTGTTTCTTCCTAATATTGGAAATTAGCTCTCTTCTTGCTTTGGCCTCTTTCAGAACGTTTTCATTACTCTTCTTAGCTGTCCATGGTATTCTCAATATTCTTCTGTAAAACCACATTTCTACAGACTCCAGTGATTTTCTTGTTTGTTGTCATATTGTCCATAATTAACATCCATATATTAAGACTGACTCTACATAACATTTAAGAACTCTTTTTCTTGTTTCGATTGTCAAAAATGGATTGCATTGTATCTTTTCCTTATTTTTTGAAAAGCTGCTTTTGCCTGGGCAATTTTGCAACTCAGCTCTTTTGTACATCTTCCGTCTGAGGTTAACAAAGTTCCCAAATCCCCCTGTAACAGCCAGCGTTAAATCAGACTGGTTAACATAAACTAGTGAGTCGCCGTGTTCCCTGTAGTAGTGGCTCTTAATGATATAGAAGACCTAGTACTGCAGTACCTCAATAAGAACAACAAATCAACACAGAACTTGAGTCATCAGTTTCCGCACACTGAGGGACATACTAAGGAAAAGATCTGAACCCTTATAGACGTGTTCGATGTGCAATGAGGATGATCCGTCGACTAAACTAACGAACTTATGAAGACGCGTATGTAAACTCTCTCAAACCCAGTCCATGTTTTACCTTGAAAAAAGATGCTTCTGTAATTGTTGTAATCAGTCCTGCCATCTTTTTTCTTCACCAAACCCCCGATCTTTTGACTTTTCATGTTCGTGTCAGTAGAGTATTAGATCTTTTCCTGAATACTGCCAGTGTAATCATCCGAATTAATATCTCATCTCCCAAACAAAGAAAGGTAACTGTAGTCCCCATCGTGGCAGTCTCAGCACACGCCAAAAGACATAAGGCATAAGGGGAAACTGTGCAGAAAGTGAACACAGCAAACTGTTCCCTGTCATACGATATCATCATTCCTTGTAAACAACTGGAATATCGAAACATGATCAAAACGGATGAGACACACAGCTCACGGTGTGCACAGAGCACTTAACTCAGTAGCTCATGCAACGAGCCGGACTTGGAATATGATGAAACTGCAACAAGGAACAATTTTCATGTTCCCGCCATATACCGGAAGCTTCTGGTATTATCGGTGAATGGCGCTGATTTTGATGACTGATCCAAGAAGAGAGCTAATTTGAAGAGACAAAAAGCGCCTTGATGATTTCTTGTGTCTGATTATTGATATGATTGATCTGTTACACGCAGCAACTCGGCGCTGACGAAGTTAATAGAAGGTTACAGGGCAGAAGAGGCTATCATTCTTCTGAATCGGGTCGTAGCGTCAAGGCTTCCTGTATACATACATACATACATACATACATACATACATACATACATACATACATACATACATACATACATACATACATACATACATACATGCATACATGCACACACACACACACATACATACATACATACATACATACAAACATACATACACACACACACATACACACACATACATACATACATACATACATACATACATACATGCATACATGCACACACACACACACATACATACATACATACATACATACAAACATACATACACACACACACATACACACACATACATACATACATACATACATACATACATACATACATACATACATACATACATACATACATACATTCATACATACATACATACATACATACATACATACATACATACATACATACATACATACATACATACATACATACATACATACATACATACATACATACATACATACATACATACACACAAACATACATACACACACATACATACACATACATACTTACACACACACATACATACATACACACAAACATACTTACACACACATACATACATACACATACATACACACTTACATACATACATACTTACACACATACATACACACATACATACACACACATACATACATACATACATACATACATACATACATACATACATACATACATACATACATACATACATACATACATACATACATACATACATACATACATACATACATACATACACACAAACATACATACACACACATACATACTTACACACACACATACATACTTACACACATACATTACACGCACGCGCAAGCACACATAGATGATGTCAATATGCAAGCCACGAAAATAGAAGCTGGGAAACCGAACAATTATTGAGAAAACCTAGCACACCAATGACGTCATTCAACAACAGCAATGACTCTCGTGTTAGGCATTTACCAAGGGAGATAAACCTTTTTACCTCAGAAGTGACTAATCCAAGGAAGATATGAAAACTATCACAATTTGTATCATTAATCCCATCAATAAAACCATGATATATCGGATGTAGTTCAGTCACTGTCATCTCACGTATCACTGTTATTATTGTTATAGTCACCAACATCATCTCTATATATTTAATCTTTTCAGTTACCATGGCAATTAAAAAGAAATACAAGAATAAAATAAAATAAAAATGATTGCATTCATAAACACAGCAATCACAGTTCATCCAATAACTTAGGTGGGTGTGATCATCGGCATACAGCTGACTATATGTGTCAGGATCGGCGGACAAAAGCTGATCAAGACCCTGCTCCACCTCACAGTGGTGCTCCTGGATATAAACTATCAAGTTTGGTAAAACTTGTAGGGATCAAAGAGGAAAGGCAACTCGGTACTCAAAAATACCACAATGAAGTCGGATGTTTCTGGCTGGAAGTGTAAATAAACTACAACACAACGCATCTACGTCCACTTAACGACCATTTAAGGGCGGATGATGAAAAAGACAATCCATTCAGTTGTCATCGGGTGAGCTTCAGAAAGGGAAAGCATTGCATTCACCATTAATGTTACAACAATAGCCGTTAATGTTACAATAATAAACGTTAATGTTACAGTAATCACCGTAAATGTTACGATAATCACAATTAATGTTATAATAATCACAATTAATGTTACAAAAATCACCGCTAATGTTAAATAATTGTCATTAATTTTACAATAATCACAATTATTGTTACAATGTGTCCGGTTAGCGCAATCGATAGGCGTTGGCTTACCACGGCAACAGCCGGGGTTCGTACCCTGGCGAGGACACCTGGGTTTTACTAATTCCCTAAAAATTAGTAGGAGCCGCGATAGCTCAGTGGTTAGTGAACTGGACTACTACGGACAAGGGGTAGGGTTCGATCCCAACCGACGGCTCCGGGTTCACCCAGCCTTAAATGGGTACCGGATTTTTTCTGGAAAGTAAAAGCAGCACGGGCGTAATACCGACCACATTACCCAAAAATCATGTGCTGAAGGTCATGTAAAATATAGGGTCACTAACACCATATTTCCCTATACGCCACTTGGCGTGACGGGGGGTACTTTACTTTTTTTTACTTATTGTTCAATAATCACAATTAATGTTACAATAATCACAATTAATGTTACAATAATCACCGTTAATGTTACAATAATTACCATTAATGTTACAATAATTACATTAATGTGACAATAATCACAATAATGTTACAATAATCACCGTTAATGTTACAATAATCACCATCAATTTCAAAGTCATCTTCTCAATCATCATTTACTTCTGAATCATCATCTCATGCAATATTAACATCTCAATCATCATCATTTTCATCATCATCTCAATCACATTAACTTCTCAATCATGATCATTGTCATCATTATCATCATCATCACCTCGATCACCGTTAACGTCTCAATCATCATCATTTTAATCACCGTTAACGTCTTAATCATCATCATTTTAATCACCGTTAACGTCTCAATCATCATCATTTTAATCACCGTTAACGTCTCAATCATCATCATCTCAATCAACATTAAATTCTCAATAAGGTTATGCCACGTGACAAGGCAGAGTGATCAAAGCAAAACACAAGCCCTCAATAAACGTTACCAGAACACCAGACCCAAGGGTCGACCACGAAAAAGATGGATCGATGGAATATTAGGAGCACTAGGAAACATAATAGCAGCAGAGACGAATAGAAGAGAAAAGACCGCAAATTATATCTCCCCTCGACGCTGAAAGGCAAATGAGGAAGGAAAGAAGAAGATGTCAGGTGTATCATCCGAATCCTCACCAATATATCACCAATAATGCTTCGTTAATATTTCAGTCAGAAAATATGACACTGGCGGTATGTGCTTCGGTCTACGAGGGGTCGACCCGAACTCTGTCATCTGTTAGGGCATGAGACAACTCATTATAACTCGTCTCCTCAGACTGAGCTATAATACGTTTTACTGTTTATTGAATATTCATCATCATCATGTGCCATACTGGTTGGCGTAGGTGATCATGTCCCTCCACAATCTTCTATCTACAGTGCATCGTATCAGTTCTGTTGTTGACTGTTTTCCATGCCATGACACCAAGCTATCCAGTATTTTCTCTCTTTGTCGCCCGCGATCTCTCTTTCCTTTTATTTTGCCAGTTGTAACCAAGTATTCCAACTTTCCTCTTCTCATGATGTGCCCGAAAAAATGTTGATTGCTTCTTTCTGATGTTTTTTTAAGAGCTCCCTTTTTGTGTTGGCCTCTTTGAGAACTTCCTCATTGGTCTTTTTAGCTGCCCAAGGAACTTTCAACATTCTTCTGAGAAATCCCATTTATGTGGCCTATAATTGTCTTTTCATTTGTTTGTCTACTGTCCATGATTCGCTTCCATAGGTCATAATTGGTTCTATATATCACCGATGAACTCTCTTTCTCATTTTTATTGACATAGATTTGTTGCATAAGATATTTTTCATTTTCTGAAATGCTATTTTGGCCTGAGCTATTCTGCTTTTTATTTCTGTGTTGCATCTCCCATCTGATGTTATTATAATATATATACACATATATTTATGAAGAATATTGAATATTACAGCTGGAAAAATGATATAAGTGTCAGACGTTTTAGTAAATTACGTCATAAAATGTAAGTTATATATATTTATAATCATCGTCAACAAGTACCGTGCCTGCTGGCGTAGGTGATTATATCTCTCCACAACTTTAGATCTCGACAGGTATTTGTCATTTCTGTTGTTGACCTTCTGCCAAGCCATTCTTTTAAGCTGTCTGGTAACTTTTCTCTTTGCTTTCCTCTATCTCTTCGTCCCTCAGTTTTTCCCAGTTGTTAACATATATTTCAGTTGTTCTCTTCTCATTACATGGCCAAAAAAATTATCATTGTTTCTTCCTATTATTGGAAATTAGCTCTTTTTTTGCTTTGATCACTTTCAGAACGTTTTCATTACTTTTCTTAGCTGCCCATGGTATTCTCAACATTCTTCTGCAAAACCACATTTCTACAGCCTCCGGTGATTTTCTTGTCTGTTGTCCTAGTACCCATGATTCACATCGATATGTTAAGACTGGCTCTACATTACATTTAAGAACTATTTTTCTTCTTTCTATTGTCAAAGATGGATTGCACAGTATCTTCATCATTATATTTATAATATGTAAGCTTGTAATGAGAAAGGTGTGTTTAGTGATAAGACGGGCAGAGAACTAATGGTTTAGAACTCTCCCTCTTTCTGGCGTTCATCCAATGACTACTGAAGTTCGTTTAGAAATTCGTGCCCACAGACTTTATTAACTATCTCGGAAATTGATGAATTCTGTAATTCTTCTTCATGAAATCTTATTTTTTCATCGACTTAAGTCTGATTTTTTCCCTACTGTCATGCATTTAGGAAAAATGTTTGCTTCTTTGAGGTATATAAAAAATTGATTTTCATGAATGTCCTAATTTTTAGGATTTTACACTACCCACGTTTGTTGTAATCAACTCACCGTTTAGAAATGCAAATTTCACACAATCTTAGCACCGTCTTGCGCTCACTGAACCGTAACTTGTAAGACGCAATCCATTGAGAGGTTTGTTAAAAATTAACGTAATTTGCATTAAAATCTAATTCACGGTTTTATATTTTCCTAAAATTATATAACAAAAAACGAGATGTGAATAATTCAGACTACCTTTGTACTTAATTAAATGTTATAAAATCTTAAGTCGGTGAAAAAAAAAAAAATTTCATGAAAAAAAGAATTTCAGAAATTCATCAAACAGTTTCCGAGATAATGATAAACTCTGTGGGCATGAATTTCTGAACGTACTATAGTAGATAGTCCACTTTGTCATACGTCCTTAAAATGACGTTAAAGGGGCGCACATGCCTTGTAAAAAAAGTAAAGTACCCTCCGTCACGCCAAGTGGCGTATAGGGAAATATGGTGTTAGTGACCCTATATTTTACAGACCTTCAGCACATGATTTTTGGGGTAATGTGGTCGGTATTACGCCCGTGCTGCTTTACTTTCCCAGAAAAAATCCGGTACCCATTTAAGGCTGGGTGAACCCGGAGCCGTCGGTTGGGATCGAACCCTACCCCTTGTCCGTAGTAGTCCAGTTCACTAACCACTGAGCTATCGCGGCTCCCACTAATTTTTAGGGAATTAGTAAAACCCAGGTGCCCTCGCCAGGGTACGAACCCCGGCTGTTGCCGTGGTAAGCCAACCGCACATGCCTTGTGCTGGAGTTTATTTTCGCATTTCGAACCAAAACATATTTTGGTAAGGAATTTTGTTGAGTAAATCATAGGAGGAAGAGGTATGTTTTTCAGCACTCAGAATAAATGACAAAACATACCTATTTGTCATTTTTTTTCTGTTGTTTATTTGTCATTTTTTTCTGAATGCTGTAAAACATGATTCGCTGAATTATCGCCTCGGAAGTTTCCATCTATAATAATGTTCATTTATTATTATTTGTCTCAATTTTTGTCAGAATTTTTTTCTCAGCCTGCAGTTCTAAGTGAATCTACAGTTAGCTGTGGTCTGATACTAGAGGCACCGCGAAGAGGCGGAGTGGGGTCTGATTGGTTCTGGTTACCGATCCTGGCTCGAGCCACTAGCTTTGCCGTCAGGCGCATTATGCCCATTTAGAACTTGGTTAGACCAAGATACAGTCTCTTTATGATAGTTCTTTGGTGAGTGACACGGTGGCTTTTTATGATCGTTCTCTGGTGAGTGACACGGTGGCTTTTTATGATCGTTCTTTGGTGAGTGACACGGTGGCTTTTTATGATCGTTCTTTGGTGAGTGACACGGTGGCTTTTTATGATAGTTCTTTGGTGAGTGACACGGTGGCTTTTTATGATCGTTCTTTGGTGAGTGACACGGTGGCTTTTTATGATAGTTCTTTGGTGAGTGACACAGTGGCTTTTTATGATAGTTCTTTGGTGAGTGACACGGTGGCTTTTTATGATAGTTCTTTGGTGAGTGACACGGCGGCTTTTTATGATAGTTCTTTGGTGAGAGACACGGTGGCTTTTTATAATAGTTCTTTGGTGAGAGACACGGTGGCTTTTTATGAGACGTTGTATGATTTCGAGAACTGGTAATCAAACTAGGTACAAGTAGGATGAGGCGACTGTGTGGAAGTCGAGATTGTGTATAAGCAGCAAGCTACAGGAATTATTGTCGTCGCAGCTGTTTGATTTATTCTCAAAATGGCATGTTACTTATATTCTTGGAAAGGTTGCAGCATTTATGGATGAAGATATCCTGAACCTGGCTGATTCCATTCGTAATTAAAATCGATATTTGATGGAAGTGGTTCACATTTGTTACATGACACGCGAACACAACATGTTTATCTCAAGTCAATATTTATGTGCGTATGACATTTTTAGTAGTTGATCTTCTTCTCTTTCCTCTTCTTCTATCCTTCCTCTGCTGCCGTTGGCGTCGAGGGGAGATACAATCTGCGATTCTATTTGCTCTTCTGTTGGCCTCTTCTGGTGTTATCCCTCCTAGTGACTCTAGTATTTCCTTTATCCATCTCTTTCTCGGTCTTCCTCTTAATCTGGCGTTTTCGTAGCGTTTGTTTATGGCTCTCTGAGTCATTGTTAGTTCTTTTTGTCTTGTTATGTGGCCGAACCAATTTATCTGTTGTTTCTTTATGTATTCGATGGCTGGTTCAATTTCGAGTTTCTTCCTCAGGTCAGTGTTTCTTACTCTGTCCCTTAAGCTGTTTCCTGTCATTCTTCTGACACATTTCATTTCGGTGGTCGTTACCTTTCTTATTGTTCTAGAGTCCAGCGCCCAATTCTGACACTGATAGCACAGAGTTGCTAGAAAAATTGATTTGTATATTGCCCTTTTTGCTTCCGTAGTTATTACTTTGTTTTTCAATAGTGTTGATGCTTGGCCTATAACTTGGCATGCTTTGTTATACCTTATGTCTATCTCGGTCTCTTGGTTATTGTCTTGTGTTAACGTGCTACCCAGATATTTAAAATTGTCTACTTGCTTCAGAGTGGTATTATTTATTATGATGTTTAGTTTTTATTTCTTTCTCGCTATTGCCATTACTTCGGTTTTGTTTATGTTGATCTTCATTTAGTACTGTTTACAAGTGTTGTTTAGCCTGTTGATATGTTCTATAGTTGATACTCGTAATAAAACGATCAATATTGGACATATGTGAGAGTTTCGGATACACAATGTTGCACTTATAACCATACAGTTTTTTTTTTTCATTTTGAGGTAGAGCTTTTTCTAATCACTTTTTGTGACTTTTTGATTGTCAAATCATCATCGTGTGGCATACTGGTTGGCCACAATCTTCTATCTACAGTGCATCGTATCAGTTCTGTTGTTGACTGTTTTCCATGCCATGACATCAAGCTATCCAGTATTTTCTCTCTTTGTCGTCCGCGATCTCTCTTTCCTTTTATTTTGTCAGTTGTAACCAAGTATTCCAACTTTCCTCTTCTCATGATGTGCCAGAAAAATGTTGATTGTTTCTTTCTGATGTTTTTTAGGAACTCCCTTTTTGTGTTGGCCTCCTTGAGAACTTCCTCATTGGTCTTTTTAGCTGTCCAGTTAACTTTCAACATTCTTCTGAGAAATCCCATCTCTGTGGCCTCTAATCGTCTTTTCGCTTGTTTGTCTACTGTCCATGATTCGCTTCCATAGGTCAGAATTGGCTCTATATAGCACCGATGAACTCTCTTTCTCATTTTTATCGACATAGATTTGTTGCATAAGATAGATTGTATAATAGAAGAAGCATTTTGTTTTCCTCCTGTTAAGACATAACTAAACAGATAAATTAAAGCATATGTGGCAAACAACAGTGGCGTACATGCTTTTAATTTTATTTTTTCGGAAAGGAGTTGGCATCTTTAATGCCTGCCTTGATTGCGCTGATGCCGATTCTACAATTAATTCATCAGAACTAAATTGTAGCTCTTTCTTGCCTACCTTCTTTCTTTCTTTCGTTCTTCTTTTACCCTATTCTGCTTTATGCCAGGTAGGCGTAGCAGGCTCGAGTCAATGATGTGTTTTCTATTAAGGACACTTTCTGTGGCTATATACATAGTGATATTGTATTGTTTTATTATGTCGTAAATTCCCACAATCCATCTTCTTCTTGGTCTACCTCTATATCTTGGTCGTTCCATTTTGTTGCTATAAGTTCGTGTCTACCACTGATAGAATAATGCTGCTAGCCAACACAACGTGAAACATTTCCATGTTTGTAAACGTTGAGTCAGCATGTATCTTATGATTTTGAGAATGGAGTTGGCATCTATGGACCAGCATTGATTATTATGGTGCCTATTCTATAAATAGCTCAGTGGTTAGTGAACTGGACTACCACGGACAAGGGGTAGGGTTCGATCCCAACCGACGGCTTCCGGGTTCACCCAGCCTTAAATGGGTACCGGATTTTTTTCTGGGAAAGTAAAGCAGCACGGGCGTAATACTGACCACATTACCCCAAAAATCATGTGCTGAAGGTCTGTAAAATATAGGGTCACTAATACCATATTTCCCTATACGCCACTTGGCGTGACGGGAGTACTTTACTTTTTTTTTACTATTCTATAAATAATTAATCGAAACTAAATTATAGCTCTTTCTTGCCTACCACTGATAGAATAATGATGCTAGCCAACGCAACATGAAACATTTCCATGTTTGTAAACGTTGAGTCAGCGTGTATCTTGTGACTTTATTTATGTTTCCTCCCACACATTCCTGCCTTACGAAAATAATCCCGAGTTTACCTCTAACAGCGCGTGCTTGAGTGATGATTTCTCGTGTCACGGGGTCTTGTTTTCCTTCACTTTTATCACCTACTCGTTTCCTTGACATCTTCCTTCAATGTTTGCATCCTAATCCAGTAACATCCACGAAAGATGACTTCTTTTAAATGATGTCGCTATTTTACAGAAAGATGTGTTTGTAGAAAACGTTACAGGATGAAAAGATAAACGAAGAGAAGTCATTGATTTAATCTTATTATATTTCACTAATGCTTGGTTTAGTTTCGTATAAAATAAAGGCAGAAAAATAAATACTTTTTTTTAACAGGGAAAGTCTGACGTTAAACAAGTTTTTTTTAATATATCTTTTTTTAAGTAGAGTAAAGGATGCTCATCATACAGGTGATGAAAGGTAGGTGTTTATATTTTATATTGTAACCAGACGAGAGGGGAGAGAGTGACGAGAAAAAGGTAGCTAAAGATGGTATAAGAAGAAGAGTTTTTCTTGTGTCTTCTTCATAGCGTTCATCTGTTGGGTGGGTGGGGATGCGGTATGTCGCTAATTTGCGGCAACGCAGCGACATCTGAACCTGGAGGGACAATACACCTACCCTTCGAACAGGTAGATTTGCTGAAGAATGTTTACCCTGGCAGCGATTTTTTCGTCCTATTCTTTATAATATTTAACTACCAAGGTTTCTTTAACGCGCGCGAGTGCACATGAGGTATTTTGTTTTTTTCTTTATACGACAAGGTAAGAAGATGAATGTCACAGATTAGAGACCACTGGAGGGTAAGACGATGAATGTCACAGCCCAGAGACAACTAGAGGGTAAGACGATGAATGTCACAGTCAAAAGACCACTAGAGGGTAAGACGATGAATGTCACAGCCCAGAGAGAACTGGAGGGTAAGACGATGAATGCCACAGCCCAGAGACCACTGGAGGGTAAGACGATGAATGTCACAGCCCAGAGACCACTAGAGGGTAAAACGATGAATGTCACAGTCAAAAGACCACTAGAGGGTAAGACGATGAATGTCACAGCCCAGAGAGAACTGGAGGGTAAGACGATGAATGCCACAGCCCAGAGACCACTGGAGGGTAAGATGATGAATGTCACAGCCCAGAGACCACTAGAGGGTAAAACGATGAATGTCACAGCCCAGGGGTAACTAGAGGGTAAGACGATGAATGTCACAGCCCAGAGACCAAAAGAGGGTAAAACGATGAATGTCACAGCCCAGAGACCAAAAGAGGGTAAACGATGAATGTCACAGCCCAGAGACCACTAGAAGGAAAAAACGATGAATGTCACAGCCCAGAGACCAAAAGAGGATAAGATGATGAATGTCACAGCCCAGGGGTAACTAGAGGGTAAGACGATGAATGTCACAGTCCAGAGACCAAAAGAGGATAAAACGATGAATGTCACAGCCCAGAGACCAAAAGAGGGTAAGACGATGAATGTCACAGCCCAGGGACCACTAGAAGGAAAAACGATGAATGTCACAGCCCAGAGACCACTAGAAGGAAAAACGATGAATGTCACAGCCCAGAGACCAAAAGAGGGTAAGACGATGAATGTCACAGCCCAGAGACCACTAGAAGGAAAAACGATGAATGTCACAGCCCAGAGACCAAAAGAGGGTAAGACGATGAATGTCACAGCCCAGAGACCACTAGAGGGTAAAACGATGAATGTCACAGCCCAGGGGTAACTAGAGGGTAAGACGATGAATGTCACAGCCCAGAGGCCATTAGAGGGTAAGACGATGAATGTCACAGCCCAGAGAGAACTAGAGGGTAAGACGATGAATGTCGCAGCCCAAATACCTCTGGAGGGTAAGACGATGAATGTCACAATCCAGAGACCACTGGAGGGTAAGACGATGAAAGTCACAGTCCAGAGAAAACTGGAGGGTAAGACGATGAATGTCACAGTCCAGAGACCACTGGAGGGTAAGACGATGAATGTCACAGCCCAGAGAGAACTGGAGGGTAAGAGGATGAATGCCACAGCCCAGAGACCACTGGAGGGTAAGACGATGATTGTCACAGCCCAGAGACCACTAGAGGGTAAAACGATGAATGTCACAGCCCAGAGAAAACTGGAGGGTAAGACGATGAATGCCACAGCCCAGAGACCACTGGAGGGTAAGACGATGAATGTCACAGTCCAGAGACCACTGGAGGGTAAGACGATGAATGTCACAGCCCAGAGAGAACTGGAGGGTAAGACGATGAATGCCACAGCCCAGAGACCACTGGAGGGTAAGATGATGAATGTCACAGCCCAGAGACCACTAGAGGGTAAAACGATGAATGTCACAGCCCAGAGACCACTAGAGGGTAAGACGATGAATGTCACAGTCCAGACACCAATAGAGGGTAAGAGGATGAATGTCACAGTCCTGAGACAACTATAGGGTTAGACGATGAATGTCACAGCCGAGAGAGAACTAGAGGGTTAGACGATGAATGTCACCTGTCCAGAGACGACTGGTGGGTAAGACGATGATTGTCACACCCAGAGACCACTAGAGGGTAAGGCGATGAATGTCACAGTCCAGAGACCACTAAAGGGTAAGACGATGAATGTCACAGCCCAGAGACCACTAGAGGGTAAGACGATGAATGTCACAGCCCAGAGACCACTAGAGGGTAAGACGATGAATGTCACAGCCCAGAGACCACTAGAGGGTAAGACGATGAATGTCACAGCCCAGAGACCACTAGAGGGTAAGACGATGAATGTCACAGCCCAGAGACCACTAGAGGGTAAGACGATGAATGTCACAGTCCAGAGAGAACTGGAGGATAAGACGTTGAATGTCACAGTCCAGAGAAAACTGGAGGGTAAGACGATGAATGTCACAGTCCAGAGACCACTAAAGGGTAAAACGATTAATGGCACAGTCCAGAGACCACTAGAGGGTAAAACGATGAATGTCACAGCCCAGAGACCACTGGAGGGTAAGACGATGAATGTCACAGTCCAGAGACCACTAGAGGGTAAGACGATGAATGACACAGCCCAGAGACCACTGGAGGGTAAGACGATGAATGTCACAGTCCAGAAACCACTGAAGGGTAAGACGATGAATGTCACAGTCCAGAGACCCCTAGAGGGTAAAGCTGCGAAGAAACCAGGAGAAAATTCCTAGCGCCACAGGCGAGATTCAAACCCGGGACATTCCTGTACAGAGGATGACATTTAACCTTTAGACTACCCAGTCTACATGTTCTTGTGTCATTGAGTTTGTCAACTGTAGCGAAGTGGTTCCTATTTTAGCCTGATGCCATTCACTTGAGGGGAGCAATTATCATTTTATGTTTATTAACACACTCGACATCTTTTTCAGAGTTCACTCAGTAACATCATCATCATCATCATCGTCGTCGTCAAGAATCATGCCTGCTGGCGTAGGTGGTCATGTTTCTCCACAACTTTCGATCTCGACAGTTATTTATCATTTCTGTTGTTGACCTTCTGCCAAGCGTTGCTCTTAAGCTGTCTGATATCTATTCTCTTTGCTTCCCTCTATCTCTTCGTCCCTCAATTTTTTCCCAGTTGCCACAATATATTCCAGCTGTTGCCTTCTCATTACATGGCCAAAAAATTATCATAATCAGTAACATCGAGCATGTAATAGAGAAGTTTTCTGGCAAAGTAAAGCGGCCTGGCGTAATGTTGACTGCATCACCCATAAACATGTTCATTTAAAGAGATGACCTTTGAACCATACCTCAAAATGTACAACGAAAACCTTTTACATGTTGTTAGATCGTCCAATTGAATTACATAAAGAAACGGTGGTCCATCGTTGAGCTACACATGTTAGACCTAGGCTCTAGACTCAAGAACAATAAGGAAAATAACAACTACAGAAATTAAATGTGTTAGACGAATCACAAAAAAACAGCACGAGAGATAAGATCAGACGAAGAACTGAGAAAAAAGCTATAAGTAATTCCAGCAGTTGAATACATAAAGAAACAACAGATAACATTATTTGGCCACGTGATGACACAGAAAAACCTAACACAAACCAACGAGCCTTCGAATAAACACTGCGAGAAAGCTAGACTCAAGAGCCGACCACGAAAAGTATGGATTTATGGAATATTAGAAACCCTAGGAAACAAAACAGCAGCAGATTAAAAAATCCGCAAATTATATCTCCCCTCGAAGATGAAAGTAAAATTAGTCAGGAAAGAAGAAAGAAGAAATCCAATCAAGCAAATAAGTAACTAACGTCTTTATTGATTACATTGTGGAGAGACGATTAAAAAAGGAATTCGATTTTGTTGAATGTCCCAGGTTGTTCCATTAATGTTGAATAGAGAGCCAATACAGCCAGGATCAGACAGTCACAACTACATATCAAGATTAGATTCATCACCATGTGGTGGGCCTGGAAGTTGACTAACCAAAATCAACAAAATAGTAGAGATCTATCTATCTATCTATCTATCTATCTATCTATCTATCTATCTATCTATCTCTATCTATCTATCTATCTATCTATCTATCTATCTATCTATCTATCTATCTATCTATCTATCTATCTATCTATCTATCTATCTATCTATCTATCTATCTATCTATCTATCTATCTATCTATCTATCTATCTATCTATCTATCCATCTGTCTGTCTGTCTGTCTGTCTGTCTGTCTATCTATCTATCTATCCATCCGTCTGTCTGTCCGTCCGTCCGTCTGTCTGTTTGTCTATCTCTCTCACTGTCTATCTGTCTATATATCTATCTGTCTGTCTCTCCATGTCTGTCTATCTGCCTGTCCGTCTATCTGTATATCTGTCTGTCTGATTGTCTTTCAGTCTGAAAAAAAAAACAGAACAAAATATTTTTGAAGTACAGGAATGCCTAAAATGACTGACCACCCATATAACTTCTTGCTCTCCACAAACCACAACTCCTCTAGCACCGAATCCTGCCAGACAACAACAGCAAGTCATGCCAAAAATTCAACGAATCTGGCCAAAATTACTCGTATATTACTTTCTTCACAAATCTAGGTTTTAACTCTTTTCCCTATTTTTGTCTCTCCCCGGAGACTAATAGCCAAACCAGTCTGCCAGACTTTGGCCAGTGTGAAGCCAGTAAGTGTTCTGGTGTATGTCTGCGTCGTTCTCCCTGAGTTATGTGTTTCTTAAGTTCTAATGTGTTTGCTAGGGTACAATATCTTCTTTTATCTTGATTTTGCCGCCGCCTATTATTCTATGACCGGGTTTGACTTCCCATTTCGAACTCCACTGCGGAAAACTTACCAAAAGCACTCAGGACTAAAAAACTATCAGCAAACTATAGCTGTCTTCTATAGTTGTCAGTGAACCATAGTTGATCAAGCTCCTACTCCACCTACCCCTGATAGATATGGGAACTAACCAACCACTAAGTGAGTAGGGATCAAAGGAGGAAGACTATACGGTGTGCAAGAAAAATAAAGTCATGCTTAAGGCGGGTGTGTTTACAGTTATCATATAAGAAGATAAAGTAACAACTATTTTACCTGAAAAAAAAAAAAATTTTTACGAGAAAATAAATTTTTATAAGACAACCTGGCGCTTAATTTTAATCATCATCATCATCAAGTACCGGGCCTACTGGCGTAGGTGATCATGTCTCTCCACAATTTTCTATCCAGGCAGCTATTTATCATTTCTGTTGTTGACCTTCTGCCAAGCCATTCTCTTAAGCTGTCCGTTATTTTTTCTCTTTGCTTGCCTCTATCTCTTCGTCCCTCAATTTTTCCAGTTGTTACAATATATTCAAGTTGTTCTCTTCTCATTACATGGCCAAAAAATGATAATTGTTTCTTCCTAATATTGGAAATTAGCTCTCTTTTTTGCTTTGACCTCTCTCAGAACCTCTTCATTACTCTTCTTAGCTGTCCATGGTATTCTCAACATTCTTCTGTAAAACTACATTTCTACATGTTCCAGTGATTTTCTTGTCTGTTGTCATATTGTCCATGACTCACATCCATATGTTAAGACTGGCTCTACGTAACATTTAAGAACTCTTTTTCTTGATTCTTTTGTCAAAAACGGATTGCATAGTATTTTCCTCATTTTTTTGGAAAGCTGCTTTTGCCTGAGCCATTCTGCATCTCACCTCTTTTGTACATCTTCCGTCTGAGGTTAACAAAGTTCCCAAATATTTAAATTCATTTACCTGTTTTAATATTGTTCCACTTGTCTTTATTTTGCACTGAGGTGATGTCTTTTTCTTTGTTGTTACCATTACCTCTGTCTTTTTGCTATTAGGCTGAGTCCTTTATTTTTGCTTTATTTCACTATAAGGTCCAACATTTCTTGTAACTCATGTTCACTCTTAGCGATTAAGACTGTATCATCAGCATACCTTAGATTATTTATATTATGACATCCAATTGTTATTCCATGCATGCCCCTTATGGATCTTAAAATAATATCACTATAAATATTAAACAAATCTGGTGACAGCACGCAACTATATTTTTAATACTATATATAACAAGGTAGCAGCTTTCCATAAAAATGAGGAAGATACTGTGCAATCCATTGTTGATAATAAAAACTAGAAAAAGAGTTCTTAAATGTTATGTAGAGTCAGTCTTAACATATGGATGTGAATTATGGACAATAGGACAACAGACAAGAAAATCACTGGAGGTTGTAGAAATGTGGTTTTACAGAATAATGTTTGAAAATATCATGGCAGCTAAGAAGAGTAATGAAAACGTTCTGAAAGTGTCCAAAGCAAAAAGAGAGCTAATTTCCAATATTAGGAAGATACAATCATAATTTGTTGGCCATGTAATGAGAAGGAAACAGCTGGAATATATTATAATAACTGGGAAAATTGAGGGATGAAGAGATAGATGGAAACAAAGAGAAAAGGTACCAGTCAGCTTAAGAGAATGGCTTGGCATAAGGTAAACATCGGAAATGATAAATAACTATCGAGATCGAAAGTTGTGGAGAGACATGATCACCTACGCCAGCAGGCACGGTATTTGATGATGATGATGATGGTGGTGATGATGATGATGCTGATGGTGGTGATGATGATGATGATGCTACAAGAAATATATCATCTATAATCAAGAGAAGAATGATGACATATGTTAAGATGAGACAAGAGGATTTCAAAACAAGACATCAGCTGGGAACCAGCGTGTAAAGAAAAAAGAGGCCAATCAAGATAAACACTAAAAAGAACACTGTGCTAAGAAGCAACAACAGCAGGCATCATATTCCCTACCAAGATTGAGAAGCTCGATCATAAAAGGGGCGTGTGACGAAATACATTGCTGGGCTGGCCCCGTGTAAGATCTGACACTATAACAAAGATTGTTGGACATATGAGTTTTATTTCTTTCCTTTGTCTTCGGCTTGAAGGGATAATGGATATATTTTTCTTCGCTCGCCAGCTTTTACCTCTGACGAAGTCCCTAGAGACTAGGAACTGAATTTTGACCCGTGTTAATCCATTTTTCCCTGGTAGCCGTGTACACAGGGGTCCCTCGCCGCACAGGCATAATATTTTTTTTTTCCGTCGATGAGTAATTGACGTTTCAAGCCGGGCCTCACTGCTGAGACCAGGTGGTGGTTGCCGCAGCGAGAAATTATAAATAAAAAATCCCAACTGGTGTAGTCGGGATTTGAACCCACAGCCTCTCACCAGCTCCCCGGACAGTGGATAGATAACCGAGAAAATGACTTGTCGGACACAGGACACGCACTGTAAAGGGACATATCCGAGGAATTCCCTACGTCTGGGTAACCCTACTTATGTTTAACCGATTAGTGCATGTTTCGCTAATGGATGTGAACCACACAGAGCAACGCATGTCACAGCTGCTGTCTTCATTCACAAAGTGAAACCTTAACTGTAATCCTAGAATTTTTGTCGGCATTCATGGGTGTAGATGTCATAGGTGTAGATGTCATGAGTCTAGAAGATTCAACTCATTCTTAAGATATTTTATGGAACGAGTAACATTTTGTCATCATCATGTGCCATACAGTTGTCGTAGGCGATCATGAGCTTCCACAATCTATAGTGCATCGTATCAATTCTGTTGTTGATTGTTTTCCATGTCATGACACCAAGCCATCCAGTATTTTCTCTCTTTGTCGTCCGCGATCTCTCTTTCGTTTTATTTTGCCAGTTGTAACCAAGTATTCCAACTTTCCTCTTCTCATGATGTACTCGAAAATGTTGATTGTTTCTTTCTGATGTTTTTTTAAAATCGCAAAAATATCTATTTCCAATTAATGGTTCAACGCTAAGATATAGAAATGTTAATGAACATTATGAAGGCAAACAATGATGATGAGAGTCTCATAATGATAACGGTTATGAAATAGTGGCTACATAATGATGATGGTGATGGTGTTGATGATGATGAGGACGTTGATAAATAGAATAAGAATAACAAATAATGATTGATGATAATGATGATAATATGATGACAATAATGGTAGTGGTGATGATCATGACGAAGATTATGATGATGATAAAGATGATGATGATGGTGGTGGTGATGATGATGATGGTGGTGGTGGTAGTGATGATGATGTTGGTGGTGATGATGATGATGGTGGTGGTGGTAGTGATGATGATGTTGGTGGTGATGATGATGATGGTGGTGGTGGTAGTGATGATGATGGTGGTGGTGATGATGATGATGGTGGTGGTGGTAGTGATGATGATGTTGGTGGTGATGATGAAATTGATGGTGGTGATGTTGATGATGGCGGTAGTGATGATGATGATGGTGGTGGTGATGTTGATGATGGTGGTGGTGATGATGATAGTGGTGATGATGATGGTGATGGTGATGTTTAGGATGGTAGTGATGATGATAGTGGTGATGATGATGGTGATGGTGATGTTTATGATGGTAGTGATGATGATAGTGGTGATGATGATGGTGATGGTGATGTTGATGATGGTAGTGATGATGATAGTGGTGATGATGATGTTGATCGTGATGTTGATGATGGTAGTGATGATGATGGTGATGATGGCTATGATGATGGTGATGTTGGTGGCAGTGATGATAATGTTGGTGGTGATGATGATGATGGTGATGACGGTGGTAGTGGTGGTTACGATGTTGGTGATGATGGTGGGGATGATGATTGTGTTGTGATGATGTTGCTGGTGTTGGTGGTGGTGGTGAGGATGGTGGTGGTGAGGATGGTGATAGTGGTCGTGATGATGGTGGTGATGGTGATGTTGGTGGTGATGTTGGTGGTGATGATGATGTTGGTGGTGATGATGATGATTGTTGTGGTGATGATGATGATGGTGATGATGATAGTGGTGGTGATGATGATGATGATGATGTTGTTGGTGGTGGTGATGATGATGTTGGTGGTGGTTGTGATGATTATGTTGGTGGTGACGATGGTGGTAGTGGTGGTGATGATGTTGGTGGTGGTGGTGATGATGATGTTGGTGGTGATGATAATGATGATGATGTTGTTGGTGGTGGTGATGATGATGTTGGTGGTGGTTGTGATGATTATGTTGGTGGTGACGATGGTGGTAGTGGTGGTGATGATGTTGGTGGTGGTGGTGATGGTGATGTTGGTGGTGATGTTGGTGGTGATGATGATGTTGGTGGTGATGATGATGATTGTTGCTGGTGTTGGTGGTGGTGGTGAGGATGGTGGTGGTGAGGATGGTGATAGTGGTCGTGATGATGGTGGTGATGGTGATGTTGGTGGTGATGTTGGTGGTGATGATGATGTTGGTGATGATGATAGTGGTGGTGATGATGATGATGATGATGTTGTTGGTGGTGGTGATGATGATGTTGGTGGTGGTTGTGATGATTATGTTGGTGGTGACGATGGTGGTAGTGGTGGTGATGATGTTGGTGGTGGTGGTGATGATGATGTTGGTGGTGATGATAATGATGATGATGTTGGTGGTGGTGGTGATGATGGTGGTAGTGGTGATGTTGGTGATGATGGTGATGATGATGGTAGTGGTGGTGATGATGGTGGTGGTGATGATGGTGGTGGTGATGATGGTAGTGGTGGTGATGATGGTGGTGGTGATGATGGTAGTGGTGGTGATGATGGTGGTGGTGATGATTGTAGTGGTAATGATGATGGTGGTGGTGGTGATGATGATGATGATGATTGTGGTGGTGGTGATTATGATGGTGGTGGTGATGATGGTGATGATGATGGTGGTGATGATGATGATGACCATGATGATGATGATGTAGGTGGTGGTGATGATGTTGGTGGTGATGATGATTGTGGTAATGATGATGATAATGAAGATGATTATGGTGGTGGTGATGATGGTGGTGGTGATGATGATGGTGGTGATGATGGTGGTTATGATGATGATGTTGGTGGTGGTGATGGTGGTGGTGGTGATGATGATTGTGGTGATGATGTGGGTGGTGGTGATGATGTTGGTGGTGATGATGGTGGTGATGATGATGGTGGTGATGATGATGGTGGTGATGATGATTGTGGTGAAGATTATGGTGGTGATGATGATTGTGGTGAAGATTATGGTGGTGATGATGTGGGTGGTGGTGGTGATGTTGGTGGTGATGATGGTGGTGATGATGATGGTGGTGATGATGATTGTGGTGAAGGTTATGGTGGTGATGATGACGGTGGTGATGATGATGATGATGTTGGTGGTGGTGATGATGTTGCTGGTGATGATGATTGTGGTGATGATGATTATGATGATGATGCTGATGATGATGATGATTGTGTTGGTGGTGGTGGTGATCATGGTAGTGGTTGTGGTGATGATGATGGTGATGATGATGATGGTGGTGCTGATGATGATAATGATGGTGTTGAAGAGGGTGATTATAAGGATGTTAATGACATTGATAAAGATGATATAATGATGGTGAAGATAACGATGGTCACTGGGCTGATACTAAATAATTACAGACTATAGTAATTATGATAATGATGACGATCTATGAAAGACGACGATGATGATGATGATTATGATGACGATAATGATGATGAAAGTGAAAACGAACTAGAAAACGACATTGCCAATTCATTTTCAAATTTAAACTTATCTCCAATGTACGTGCCAGCGAGACTGCGTTCTTGTCCAATCTATAACCAGAATAGATTTGAAACTTCCATAGAGTTGAACACACATTCCGAAAGCGCCATTCCTGCTGACGTTCAAAAACCTACAATAAAAGAAAGTGAAATTACTCCGCAAGTAACCTCATCACCTCCAAACAGGTATTTAAACCTAACCAGACACACGCACAAAAAGTTGTAATCAGGGAAAGTTAATTTAAGAACGTGTTTAAGAAACAGAACTCAACTTCAGGAGAGTTTAACGAAAGAGTCATTGCGAGCGTATTGTTCACGGCTGTTTGTAACTAATAATTTAGTTAATTTGTTCATTTGAGAAAATGAAAAATGTCCTATGCAGCATGTCGATGTCAATAGAAGTGTGAAAGAGAATTCATCGGTGCTATATAGAACCAGTTCTGACCTACGGAAGCGAATCGTGGACAGTAAACAAACAAATGAAAAGACGATTAGAGACCACAGAGGTGGGATTTCTCAGAAGAATGTTGAAAGATCCCTGGACAGCTAAAAAACCAACGAGGAAATTCTCAGAGGCCAACACAAAAAGGGAGCTCATAAGAAACATCAGAAAAAAAGCAATCAACATTTTTCGAGCACATCATGAGAAGAGGGAAGTTGGAATACTTGGTTACAACTGGCAAAATACAGGGAAAGAGAGATCGCGGACGACAAAGAGAGAAAATTATCGATAGCTTGGTGTCATGGCATGGAAAACGGTCAACAACAGAATTGATACAATGCACGTTGGATAGAAGATTGTGGAAGGACATGATCGCCTACGCCAACCGGTTATGACACATGATGATGATGATGATGATGATGATGATGATGATGATGATGATGATGATGATGATGATGATGATGATGATGATGATGATGATGATGATGTTCATTTGTGCCTTCCCAATTAGGTAAAATATAGATACTTCTTACAAAATAAACTCTACCTAGATTAAATGTGTCAGAAGAATGACAGGAAACAGCCTGGGCGATAAGATTAGAAATAAAGAACTCAGAAAGAAAGCTAGGAATAATTCCCGCCATTGAATATATAAAGAAACAGATAAGATGGTTTGGCGTTATATGGGTGTATGGACAATATGGATGTGAATCATGGACAATAGGACAACAGACAAGAAAATCAATGGAGTCTGTAGAAATGTGGTTTTACAGAATAATGTTGAGAATACCATGGACAGCTAAGAAGAGTAATGAAAACGTTCTGAAAGAGGTCAAAGCAAAAAGAGAGCTAATTTCCAATATTAAGAAGAAACAATCATCATTTTTTGGCCATGTAATGAGAAGAGAACAGCTGGAATATATTGTAACAACTGGGAAAATTGAAGGACGAAGAGATAGAGGGAAGCAAAGAGAAAAAATACCAGACAGCTTAAGAGAATTGCATGGCAGAAGGTCAACAACACAAATAATAAATAACTATCGAGATCGAAAGTTGTGGAGAGACATGATCACCTACGCCAGCAAGCTTGGTACTTGATGATGATGATCCATGTTACATTATACTAGAGGTCTTGCCAGAATCAGCCTAGTGATATGCCTGCATGCCTTCAAGTGTCATTCGAACCTTGACTGGAGGATTGGGTGGTCTAGAGGTAAGACGTCGACCTCTGGAGAGGAAGGTCGAAGACCCTGAGGTCGATTACCACAACAAACGGTGGGAATTTTTAAAAAAAATCTAACCTGTGGTTTCTTCGTGGCTTTACCCTCCCTCAGTCTCTAAGTAGTGAGATACAATTTCGGCCCATTCAGAAAACGGCGAAAAACAGGAGGTCCCGTGTACACTCGCGCACGTCAAAGAACCCTTGGCCGTTGTTCGGGCAAAATTTATTAAGCGAATTACCCAACTCAAGTCGAAGACGGATGTGTCGGGCCGAAAGGCACGGAAATCGTGTCTATGCCGTAAACTAACGACACAAAGCATCAATGGCCACTTAACGGATGAACGTCACGAAAGGGAACCTGGACTGAAATTGCAGTCTGTGTTTTCTCGATGTTTAAGTCCGGTTCAGTTACGGTTATTTTAGTTGAAAGCTGCAATTTCTTTGTGGGACTAAGTGCTGTACGCTGGTGTTTGTTGGTCCAAGTGCTGCAAATTGGTGTTTGTTAGTCAAAGTGCTGCACGCTGGTATTTGTTGGCCCATGTTGTTGAAGTATTTAGGTGATAATACCTGTACATCAGCTACTTTCTGGAATTCCCTGCACCTTCTTTAATTCCGAACGTATAGACATGGTCTCTTCTTCGGAATTCTTGAGACGAAGTCGAGAGGGGGATAGTGAGACTGAGTAAAGCATTATCTCCGTATTCTGTGCCCAGGCAGAGTAGGCACAGTGAAATGAGGAAGAAAGTTCAAACATTGGTAGTATCAGCCACGAGAGAAGCTCTTCGACAAAAAAAATACACAATAGCCTCAACTAAACACATCAGCTACTTGACTGCATGAGCCATAAAGCACGACTGTTCACGGTTGTCTGTACGCATTGTTAACTCGTTATGCTATTTAATCGTGAGATGGTTGATCCACTGCATTTCTTGTTTATGTCTATAGTACAATGAAAGATGAAATTTCAATAATACGAGGGTCGGTCAAAAAGTTTCGCACTTTAATTTGAAAGATTCACTGAGCGCTGCATGGAACTGGTGTGGACTACAGTTTGATCAGAAGGGCCAGGTTCGATCCATGAAGCTGCGGATTTTTTTTCGGACCTACAAGGCTCTGAGGTTCACCCAGTCTCTAAAAATGGTTATTAGATATTTTTCTAGGAAGTAAATGCAGCCTATTGTGATACCGACCACGTCACCCAAAAATATGGTCACTAACAGTGTATTCTCCTTACGCGCAGCAAGGATTTGGTGGGGGGAATCTTTGCTTACTTTACTGCGTATAGCTCTTGTCTACATACCCACCCGTCAAGGAGACTCACTTCGCTTCTTCCCGTCCTTGTTATCTTGATTGTAGAACTGTCCCCTTTGCCTTCTTTAATATTGGATAACAGAAATATTTCCATTTCTTGGCTCTATTTTTAGTCTTGGAGTCATTAGAATGCACCCTCCCATTCACCCACAATTATAAAAATAAAATGTAACTTTCATCAGTATTACAAACTGTCTGATATCTTGTACCGCTGATTTAGCTCTCTGCGCTAGTCTATTTTATATGGCATGAGAAGGCGAGAGACCCATCTAGTTGACTAGATGTGTGAAGATAAAGTAAGTAAAGTAAAGAGCCCCCGTCACGCCAAGTGGCGTATAGGAAATATGGTGTTAGTGACCATATATTTTACAGACCTTCGGTACATGATTTTTGGGGTAATGTGGTCGGTATTACGCCCTTGCCGCTTTACTTTCCCAGAAAAAAATCCGGCACCCATTTAAGGGTGAACTCGGAAGTCGTCGGTTGGGATTGAACCCTACCTCTTGTCTTTTGTAGTCCAGTTCACTAACCACTGAGCTATCGTGGCTCCCGATGATTGAAGATGCTCATACAGAATCTTCACTGTGGTGACATTTCGCTCAATAGTATGCCTCTACAATGATATATATCATTCCCGTCTGCCTTAACGACTGCTCAGTAAAGTGCTCAACTTTTTGACCTACCCTCGTATCTATGATTCTGCGTGTCGTTTTTTTCGAGTCACCTGAATGATTTTTTCTAAACATTCCTTCTCTCATTGTGTAATCTTCCTGTATTGAATCTTAGATACGAACGATGTTTGAGTGGGAACACAGGAAGGTGGCAAAAATATAAATATTACTTTTTTAAAAGTGCGGTTTTAAATATGATATTTCAGCGTTTGAGGGATGGTGCCGTTTTGTATGTCACTGTCTTGATATTCTAGAATCTTGTTTCAATTTCTCTATCTAGTCTTCCTCTGTTGCTGTATTTGTCTCGACAGCTGCTCCTATTTTATCGCTAGTCCTTATAGAATGTTAAATGGATGTAGATGTTTCGTGATTTATATCAAACATCATGTCTTTCTGTCCCAAACTCTCAATTTTAGCGTGGTATTTTTTGGTAAGTTGCTTTCCCTCTTCGATTCCCACTCTCTTGGATAGACTCGTTTGTCTTTTCAATGCCCACGGCTGGGATGTGTGTAGGGTATAGATCAGATGGGGTTCACTCTTCGCGAAACAAGCGGTCAATTATGAGTCGCTGACACCGTTCAGCTCACGCACAATCGAATGTCTTATACCCATATTTTACATCTCCCCCGTATCATCAAAGTTAAATGTAAAGACTCGAATCGGCACGCGAGTGTTCGGAGACTTCTGGATAGTGTCACCTTAAGTATCAAAACTCACGATGCGAGGCGGTATTCCTCACCTTCCCAGAATAATACCCTGGTACCCATTTCTGCCAGCGGCTGGGTCGACCGCACGGGTATTTTTTTTATAGCCTCTAGTACAGTTCACACTGCTTCCAGCGGTAATCCAACACTGGTAGCATTAACGGTAATTATGGTTACTCCAGTAGACATTGAAATCAACAGTAAATTATGTCCATGTCCTAATTCTGCTTTTCCAACGAGAGTTCTCTGCCCGTTATCCCATTAACAACATCGGATCTTCTGACCTAAGCTTCTACCACTGTCTCGCAGTTTTCTCCCATTTTTCCATCATGAGTAAACAAATATGTCACCCACGCCACACTCAACCCACAAACTCCCTGCAAACCTCCACAAATTCATTCTCCCCAGCATCATCTCCACTCCAACCACATTGATCTCAACGGATAACTGCGAGATTATCTCCCCGCTGACCTCGTTATCGATCCGTACCCGGGCAAGTATATTTGCAGTGTTCGTCTTCGCCGAATGAGGCCAGTACGCGCCGAGGAGAGAAAACAGAAAGTGCGTACTTCCAGCCTGCTGAGGTAGCGATTGTGTTGTGTGTTCCAAAGTTGTGGATTTGTACTAACGACATTGATCGTATTCTAAGACCGGTTTCTTTGTTTATTGCTCTGTAAGGTTAGTGATTATGTCCTCATTGTGTGTGCACTTTTTTGTTTACTGAATTTATAATCAACGGTCGGGTTTTGGCTACGTTGCGTTATGTTAATGTAGCAGTGACACGGGGAGTAGTATTCTTCTATGCTGTAGAATATATAATGATGCATTCCAGTATTGTTGTGGTACGGCTA
>JAVIAB010000156.1:47138996-47166496 GCA_032433765.1 Megaustenia siamemsis
CTAGTTACGCATTTATGTAGTTCTATGTTATAGACAAGAGGAAGGGTTCGATCCCAACCGACGGCTTCCGGTTCACCCAGCTTTTAATGGGTACCGTATTTTTTTCTGGGAAAGTAAAGCGACACGGGCGTAATACCGACCACATTACCCCAAAAATCATGTGCTGAAGGTCTGTAGAATTTATGGTCACTAACATCATATTCCCTATACGCCACTTGGCGTGACGGGGGCACTTTACTTTACTTTTTTTCTATGTTATAGTCCCAACACATCTCAAAGATGTTTCTCATGGACAATGAAACATAACACGGAAGACACAAGAAATTTAATTCAGTAGAATCATTGCAAACTATATCTCAATCCTGCGGGCTGAGAGGGAATACACAAAGCATGTGACATTTTTAGCATTGCGAGCACGGGTAAAATGACGTCAGAAGTCTATAGCTTGCATTGTTAAAGACGTCACACGATTTGGGTGTTTTCGGGAAAATCCTTTCGGACAGCATGCTTGAGATAAAGGTGGCGTTGTGAAACCGACAGAAGAGTCTGAATTATGCGATGACATAGTGCCCCTCGCTCATCACAACAACCTAATGTAAGCCTAGCTTCAGATGCTGGGGGAAAAGTCTTATACCTCCGAAAAAGGAACTAACTCTACATTAATCATCATCAAGTACCGGGCTTGCTGCGAGGGTGATCATGTCTCTCCACAACTTTCGATCTCTACAGTTATTTATCATTTCTGTTGTTGACCTTCTGCCAAGCCATTCTCTTAAGCTGTCTGGTTTCTTATCTCTTTGCTCCCCTCTATCTCTTCGTCCCTCAATTTTCCCAGTTGTTAGAATAGATTCCAGTTGTTCTCTTCTCATTACATGGCCAACAAATGATGATTGTTTCTTCATAATATTGGAAATTATATATCTTTTTGCTTTGACCTCTTTCAGAACATTTTCATAACTCATCTTAGCTATCCATTGTATTCTCAACATTCTTCTGTAAAACCACATTTCTACAGACTCAAGTGATTTTCTTGTCTGTTGTCCTATAGTCCATGATTTACATCCATTTGTTAAGACTGGTTCTACATAACATTTAAGAACTCTTTTTCTTGTTTCTATTGTCAAAAAGAACTCTTGTTTCTATTGCCAAGAGAACTAATTTCCAATGTTAAGAAGAGACAATCATCATTTTTTGGCCATGTAATGAGAAGAGAACAACTGGAATATATTGTAACAACTGGAAAAATTGAGGGACGAAGAGATAGAGGGAAGCAAAGAGAAAAAATAACAGACAGCTTAAGAGAATGGCTTGGCAGAAGGTCAACAACAGAAATGATAAATAGCTGCCGAGATCGAAAGTTGTGGAGAGACATGATCACCTATGCCACTAGGCCCGGTACTTGATGATGATTGTCAAAAATGGATTCCATAGTATCTTCCTCATTATTTGGAAAGCTGCTTTTGCCTGAGCCATTCTGCATCTCACCTCTTTTGTACATCTTCCGTCTGAGGTTAACAAAGTTACCAAATATTTAAATTCATTTACGTGTTTTAAAATTGTTCCACTTGTCTTTATTTCGGTCGGGTAGTATTACCTGCTACTGTATGCAGTAAACAGTACAACCTGTGGCTGCCTTGCAGGTAAGCTCGGGAGAGTAAAAGGCTAAAGGAGGGTACCCTGAAATAAAACAACCCCACTGCCTTGGATGAGACTTTTTAGTCAAAGGCTAGCTAAGCCAACCTTTAACAAACCGACGGAAGGCAACAGAAAACCACCGTCGTAACTTCTTTGTACAATCATGAATCTACATTAATACTGATTTTTTAAAAAAAGATAGTGAAATGGAGCACGTTTGTACCCTGTGAAAATTAAAGAAGCCTTAATCAATGACGTCAATAATGTCTGAGCAGGTTTTTTTTTTTAAGGAAGAGGTAGGGCAAGAAATGCTAGAGTGAAAATAAACAAGATTAGAAAATGTGGCTGCAAAGAAAAATAAAACATTAAAACAAACACATGGCTGGGGTTATTAAGTACAAACGTATAACATAACCAATTATCATCATCATCAAGTACCATGCCTGCTGACGTAGGTGATCATGTCTCTCCACAACTTTCGATTTCGACAGTTATTTATCATTTCTGTTGTTGACCTTCTGGCAAGCCATTCTCTTAAGCTGTCTGGTATCTTTTCTCTTTGCTTCCATCTATCGCTTCGTCCCTCAATTTTCCCTGTTGTTACAATATATTCCAGCTGTGATGGAAAATGATGATTGTTTCTTCCTAATATTGGACATTAGTTCTCTTTTCGATTTGGCCTATTATACGGCCTGTAGAAACAACAGTTGTTGAATAATACAGCGAAACAAGAAATGTTACACATATTTATAAACAACAACTGTCCAATAAAAATGCTAAACATCAGATTGTATGGCGTGATCATAAATGAGGATATCTGAGAGGGAAAAAAAACAGAATAAGTGTAAATCTTGCAGCAGATTATGGAGCGTTAAACTGAGATGATTTGGTCATGCACTTAGAAACCTAAGGCCATCATAGCAAGACAGGCATTCATGGAACCCATAGAGAACGAAAACAATATATAAACAGAGAAAACCAGGAAGATCATAGATGCACGGTGAAGAAACGTCATTAAATACTTCCAGAATGTTACCCTTGACCTGAAGGAAGTAGAAAAAAACGTCATTGAATGCTTCCAGAATGTTACCCTTGACCTGAAGGAAGTAGAAAAAAACGTCATTGAATGCTTCCAGAATGTTACCCTTGACCTGAAGGAAGTAGAAAAAAACGTCATTGAATGCTTCCAGAATGTTACCCTTGACCTGAAGGAAGTAGAAAAAAACGTCATTGAATGCTTCCAGAATGTTACCCTTGACCTGAAGGAAGTAGAAAAAAACGTCATTGAATGCTTCCAGAATGTTACCCTTGACCTGAAGGAAGTAGAAAAAAACGTCATTGAATGCTTCCAGAATGTTACCCTTGACCTGAAGGAAGTAGAAAAAAACGTCATTGAATGCTTCCAGAATGTTACCCTTGACCTGAAGAAAGTAGAAAAAACGTCATTGAATGCTTCCAGAATGTTACCCTTGACCTGAAGAAAGTAGAAAAAACGTCATTGAATGCTTCCAGAATGTCACCCTTGACCTGAAGAAAGTAGAAAAAACGTCATTGAATGCTTCCAGAATGTCACCCTTGACCTGAAGAAAGTAGAAAAAACGTCATTGAATGCTTCCAGAATGTCACCCTTGACCTGAAGAAAGTAGAAAAAACGTCATTGAATGCTTCCAGAATGTCACCCTTGACCTGAAGAAAGTAGAAAAAACGTCATTGAATGCTTCCAGAATGTCACACTTGACCTGAAGGAAGTAGGGAAAAACGTCATTGAATGCTTCCAGAATGTCACCCTTGACCTGAAGAAAGTAGAAAAAACGTCATTGAATGCTTCCAGAATGTCACCCTTGACCTGAAGAAAGTAGAAAAAACGTCATTGAATGCTTCCAGAATGTTACCCTTGACCTGAAGGAAGTATAAAAAAATGTCCAAGAATAGAGATGGATTATATCCGTCTATAGATTGACAAAAGTCCGCCGACAGAAGGTAAAACCAACAAATCCTTCAACTAGCGTGACGTTGTCAGCTATAGGAGTATAGACGGCTGACGTGGCCCTACACACAACCGACCCTGCTCGCAAAGCTGAAAACGTCACGCTAGTTGGTTTTCCTGAAATGTCCTGTCAGCCTGTAGGCCTTTGTAAATCTATAGATGGCTTTGGTTTAACTCTAGTGGTTCTATTTCTGTCACTGATGGACATCAAACATGGACATGAAAAATGGACATCAAACATGGACATGAAAAATGGACATCGAACATGGACATGAAAAATGGACATGAAAAATGGACATCGAACATGGACATGAAAAATGGACATCGAACATGGACATGAAAAATGGACATGAAAAATGGACATCGAACATGGACATGAAAAATGGACATCGAACATGGACATGAAAAATGGACATCGAACATGGACATGAAAAATGGACATGAAAAATAAACATAGAATTGTATCAAGCAGCTAGATTTATAGAGAGGCAAGACAAACTATGGCGTTTCGACCAAAGCCTTCTTCATGTATCTGTGTGATATTTTATTTATGTGCTTATCCCCACCAAAGAGCCGCGATAGCTCAGTGGTTAGTGAACTGGACTACAAAGGACAAAATGTAGGGTTCGATCCCAACCGACGGCTTCCGGGTTTACCAAGTCTTAAATGGGTACCGATTTTTTTTCTGGGAAAGTGAAGCGGCATGGACGTAATACCGACCACATTATCCCAAAAAATCATGTGCTGATGGTCTGTAAAATGTATGGCCACTAACACCATATTCCCCATACGCCACTTGGCGTTACGGGGGCTCTTTACTTTTTTTTTTACTTTAAGACAAACTACAACTTTTCGACCGAAGCCTTCTTCAGATATTTGTGTGATATTTTATTTATGTGCTTATCCCTCCCCCCCCCCCCCCAAAAGGACATCTTTAATGTGGAAACGAGCATCTGTGTGCAACATAACTACCCCGCTTAAAGAACATTGGCTGGTTCTCCGCGCGTAACAGAAGACACGAATACTGAAAGAAATATAATCAATAAACAAAAACTAATTAAAGGTAATATGAACGCCTGATGATGTCACCCTACTCCATTCCCCCTATTGGTTGTTTCGCAATGACATCTATTAATATGGCATGTCTGAATCTTGAAGTGCCCTTACGCAGCCTCAACATAGGAAAACCATTGCTGGCTAATCAATGGCCGTATGCTTGTACACGAAGTGAGCTTTGTTGTCATCTGTAGGATCGATCAGCCGACATCTGTCCGTAGATCACTTCAGCTCTTTCCTCGTTGGTTGTTCTATAATTCCCGAGTGGTTAAATCAACATCGCAGCACTTCGCTTCACACAAACACTTTCAGTCTTTCTCAATTATCATCATCAAGGTGCGTGTCTTTTGCAAAACGTTGCACTTATCACAGCCCGTATGATGATGATGATGATGATGCGTTCGTCCGATGATTTGAGGTATTCTAACGGATACGAACCGTAGACTTCCTCCTCGTCATCCGCCCTTAAAAGGACGTTAAGTGGACGTAGTTACGTTGTGTTGCAGTTTGCAGTGTAACACTGTGATATCTGCGCCTTTCGGCCCAACACATCCGATTTCAGCCGACGCTTTTTTGTGTACCGGGTTCGTCTTCCCACTTCGATCCCTGCTCGCTTGGCCAGACTAGACAGGTTAGTCTGTTTCTAGAGGCACCACGAAGAGGTGTAGCAGGGTCTGGATGGTTCTGGTTCACCGATCCTGGCGCAAGCCATCAGTTATGAGTCACTGACGACTTCCAGCTCTGGTGCTGGGGGGGGGGGGGGGGCGCGCCTTCGCCTCCACAGCCCGTATGAAATATTCTCTATCTAGCTAAATCTACCACTTCTGTCGTCATGTTCACTGTCACTTTGGTGTCTTTAAACCACATTCTTTTTCGTATATTTCGTTTCCCTCCTGAAAACGTCCATGGTTGTTCTTTCCAGCCCACTGTGTATTTTCATGTGACAGCTGTATTTTAATTTCTTCTGTAACTGTGTTTATAAGCCATGTTTTTTTTCCCTCAGTGTTTAGATCTTTATAAATTTGTCTTCATTTCACTTTTTTTGTTAAACAAGATAGACTAAATATGTCATCAACAAATGATGCAAAAAAAAAAAACAGCCTCTTTAATTCAATGTTGTTGTTTCTTCACTCGACAATTACTATTTTTCGTTCTTAGAACTTAACCTAATGTCTACTAAATTACAACAGAATATGATGCACTTGATTGGAATTCATCATTGATTTTCAAACACAAATTTGATGGTGTTAGAATCCATCACTACACATGTACCATACAGGAAACTCTAGCAAATTTAGTGTACTTTTACATTAAGGAGTTCTAACCCATGTAACATGCACCCAAAAATCACTGCAACGAGACAAGTCAAAAATGGTACGCCACAGTACATTAGGGAGTAAACAGGGGCGTTAGATGAGCGTAGTTGTTTTGTTTAGTTATTTACAACAAAAAGCATTATTTGTGTTTTTGGCCCAACACATTCTACATTTGTGGGTAACGTAGTTGGTTCCCTCCCCTTCCCCCCACCCCCTCCCGTTTCCAACTCCTTCTCGCTTGGCCCCACCAATAATCTGTTTCCAGACCCACGACTGGGATGTGGAATAGAATCTTGATCAGCTGACCGTTTTCAGCCAATCAGCAATGTCCGACGTCTTATACCTCAAATCCACACCGATGATTTATGTAGCTCGCCGGTTACCCGCATCCCTTCAATTACTCTTCCAATTCTCCCAGTCGCCCAGTACTGTTATCGTGACCTGTTTTTCGGAATCTTCCTCATTTGATGATCCATAATCGTATTTAAACAAATCAATCCGGTTCAACTTCTGGAGTCATCCTCTGGTGAATATTTCCACTACGGGCTTTCTCCAAGCAGTCTTATCAGCTCAAAGCCATCAATAGACTTCCAAAGCCCTACGGGCTGACAGGAAATTCCCGGAAACTCTCCAGCTAACATGACGTTTTAATTTCGTAACCCTGTTATAGTCATGAGTTCACATGCGTGAAAGGCATCGTCAATGGTAGCAACTTGTTTATGTTGCTTAGTTGGCAGTGGGTTCTAGCGCAGGTTTCTCGTGGCAAAGCTCTGTGTCGAGGAGTACGGGTTCAATCCTGCTTCTGGCTGGCTATTATTCTTTGTTTTGTTCTCTTCTTAATTATTTGTGATTTTTTTTTACCCATGTGTTTTAAGCATACATTTTACCTGAAATGATTCGCTGTGATATTTTCAGCTTTGTTGGGAGTGACGGTTATAGGGTAGAGTAACGTCAGCCGTCTCTAGCTGATAACCTTGCGCTAGTTCGCGGGTTTTCCTACTTTAGTTTCAAACCTCAGGCCTTTGGTCATATCTCGTTTAAAATGTTCTAGAATGTTTGAAGCCTTTAAACCCACAGCATATTGGTCATGACCCCCAAGGGATTTGCAAAGTGTATCCTTTTTGGCCAAGCAGATTATTTATAATTATTGCTACATCAATGTTTTCAACACTTTAAATAAATGTGTTTCATTTGGTTATTATTTTAAAAATAAAAAGTCGCAGGTTACTTGGCTATTATAAAGGACATATCCTCTACCCCCTAATCGGTAAAGGTCAAGTACGAGACTTGAATCGGCGTCTTAGCACGCGAGTTTCCACAAATATGTGCTCGGCCGCCTATCTAGAAGTGTTCGGAGATTTCTAGATAGTGTCGCTTCAAGCATCGAAACTCACGATGCGAGGCGGTATTCCCCTCGCTTTCCCAGAGTACTACCCTGGTACCCATTTCTGCCAGCGACTGGGTCGACCGCGGGAGTAATTTTTATTGCAACCTTGAGTACAAATCACACTGCTTCCAGTGGGAATCAAACACGGGTTGTCCGAACGTCGGTAGTCCAGTCGGGTGGTTTTCCCAACTAGGCTATCGAGGCCCCCTTGTCAGTCTACCCTGGTAACAGCCTCGATCTAAACAGTCTGATTAACAGAAGCTAGAATCACCGTGTTCTCCCCAGTGGGTTTTTTTTTTTACTGATATAGATGACCTAGTATTTTAGTACGTTTACAGCACTCGGAAAAAATGACAAATAAATAACAACAGCAAAAAATATGGACCAAAGCAGGATCGAACCCGTACTCAGTTTCACAACGCCTTGCCACGAAAAGCCAAACGCAAGGTAACACTTTTCGTGGCAAGGCGCTGTGCCACTGAGAACGGGTTCGATCCTGCTTTGGTCCATATTTTTTTCTGTTGTTGATTATTTTTTCATTTTTTTCAGAGTGCTGTAAACATATCTCTTCCTCTGAATTGATTCGCTGATTATCGCCTCGGAAGTTTCCCTCTATAATAATATTCATTTATTATTATTTGTCTCTAGTATTGTAGCACCTATAGACAGGACAAGTCACACGATTTTCCAGCCATAGCCCGGAACTATTATAGACGAACTCCAAATCTCCAGTAAAAGCCGAGAATGCCAACGAAGCTACTATGATCAACCATATACTATTCTTGTGAAGCTAACGACTTTCGTTCGTGTCAAATCGTGATGTTTGTGCAACAACAATAATAAAAGTGGTCATGGTTTATTTATCTGTTATAAGTAGGGTTTCAGACTACTTAGCTATCATTAAACTTCATCATAGGTTACTTTGGAGCCGCGATAGCTCAGCGGTTAGTGAACTGGACTACAAAGTACAAGGGGTAGGGTTCGATCCCAACCGATGGCTTTCGGGTTCACCCAGCCTTAAATGGGTACCGGATTTTTTTTCTGGGAAAGTAAAGCAGCACGGGCGTAATACCGACCACATTACCCCAAAAATCATGTGCTGAAGATCTGTAAAATATATGGTCACTAACACCATATTTCCCTATACGCCACTTGGCGTGACGGGGGTACTTTACTTTACTTACTTATAGGTTACTTTGTTACTGTAGAGGATAGCTGCAGATTACTTGACATTTTTAAAGGTAGCCATGGGTTATCTGGGTATAAGGAGACATAACAGCAGCAGAAATCAAAAGAAGAACAAAAGACTGGAACTTGTATCTTCCTTCGACGCTGAAAGCCAAATTAGGAAGGAATGAAGAATATCATGGTTACTTGGCTATTATAAATGATAGAACATGTTACCTGGCCATGACAGAAGTAGCCACATGTTACCTGGCTATCACAGAAGTAGCTACATGTTACCTGGCTATCACAGAATTAGCCACATGTTACCTGGCTGTCACAGAAGTAGAAATATGTTACCTAGCTATTATAGAAGTAGCTACATGTAACCAGGCTGTTATAGGAGTAGCCAGGTTTCCTGGCTATTATAGATGAAGTTCACATGTTACCTGGCTATCATATAGGTAGCCACATGTTACCTGACTATCACAGAAGTAGTGATATGTTACCTGGCTGTCACAGAAGTAGGTATATGTTACCTAGCTATTATAGAAGTAGCTACATGTAACCAGGCTGTTATATAAGTAGCCAGGTTTCCCTGTGCCCTCTACAGATGTAGCCACGGACTACCACGCTGTAATAGATAATGGTCACATTTTACATGGCCTCTATAGATGTAGCCACGGACTACTATGCTATTATAGAAGGAAGCAGAGAGTTACTTGGCTACAACTAACAAATATAAAAATGTAATATTCATTTCATTTATTCATTTTGCTCTCGGGTCGAAAACGGCATTTAGGGTGTAAGTCTTAGTTCTCCATGATTGACGATCTGCTGCTAGTTCTTTTAGTTTTTGGTTGTTTATTTATACCATTGTTGAGCCTTCCCTATTAATTGTTCTGCGTAGCAATTATTTTGGTCTACTTTTTTTTCATTTACCATATGGCATTCAGGAGCCGCGATATCTCAGTGGTTAGTGAACTGGACTACCACGGACAAGGGGTAGGGTTTGATCCCAGCCGACGGCCTCCGGGTTCACCCAGCCTTAAATGGGTACCGGATTTTTTTCTGGGAAAGTAAAGCAGCACGGGCGTAATACTGACCACATTATCCCAAAAATCATGTGCTGAAGGTCTGTAAAATATAGGGTCACTAACATCATATTTCCCTATACGCCACTTGGCGTGACGGGGGTACTTTACTTTTTTATATGGCATTCACGTGAATTCCTGACAGGGAAATCTTTCATCATTCATTCTCAGCACATCTAACTATTGACTTTCGAACCGTAGCCGGCCCAAAAGGTATAGACCCAGATACTCTTTCTCTTATCTAAATGTTTATTCTAACAGTTTTCAAACCTTGTAAAGATCTTTTATCAAATCTCGCCATTTGTCTCTGTTCTGTGCAAGCAACTTTATCTCAATGAGGGAGTCGATACCTGCTCCTCTTGCCTCTTTGATCAATGTTCTTCTCAGTGTCTCTCTGGTCTTCCACTTTTCGTCTTATCTGTTGTTTCCCACATGAGGGCTTGCTTTGCTATTCGGTTATTATCTCTCCTCATCACATGTCCAACATATGACCATCGTCTTTTCTTTATTACTGAAGATATTAGTGGTTGGTTGGTGATTTCTCTAATTTCCTCGTTTGTTTTGAATTTGTTCCATGCTATACCAAGTATTTTCAGTAGACATTTATTTTCGAATGTGTTCAACTTTGTTTCTATATCTCTTGTTGTTTTCCAGCTTTCACACGCATACGTAAGGGTTGATAGTATGTTTGATTTGAATAGTCTAAGCTTTGTGTTTGTGCTGATGAGTTTTGATTTCTACAACGTTTCAAGGCTTCTGAAAGACACTACTGTTTTTAGCTATTCTTATTTTAATTTCTTTGCTTGTATCCCCTTCCCGATCAATGTGACTTCTAAGATAGATAAAGTGATCGATCTCTTCCACTGGTTTTTTTTTTCCATGTATGTTTTGTCGTCTGTTGGAATTAAGCTTTTCATGACTTTAGCCTTTTCATGATTGATCTCAAGCCCAATTTTGCTGGCTATTGATGATAGTTCAATTTTGTTTTCCTGCATCGTTTTTATCTGACTGCTGATGAGGACTATGTCATAGTCTCTTTGTATCCATTCGATGCCTTTGCTACCAGTGCAGCATTTCTTCATTATGATGTCCTTGACAATTCCAAATAACAAGGGCGTCACAGCACATGACCAATGATTATTCCAACGTCTTCTTCTGATAAATCTCGACACGTACTCTTGTTTAGATTCATCTCTGATCTGTTCGTTTGAAATGTATTCTTTCCAGCTTATGTTTAAGACCCTATGAAGACATGTGTTTTTGTAGTGTGCATTATAAACACATTTTACATGCACGCAAACTCTTTGAGCAGTCATTCTTACGTCTCGGCGCTTCCCCCTGGCAAACGTGATCTGGAGCTCTTTATAAGAACATCCCTAGAACGAAAGTATGTTTCACTACAATTGTGTATGCAAATTGCTGTCTAATATATTTAATATAACTTGGTAGATAACGTTTTTGCTTAAAGAAATCGTGCCTTGCCAAAAAAAAAAAAAAAAAAAAAAAAAAACATAGTTATCAAAAATAAAATTTGTAGCCTCTGTCAGTTATAGTTGACGATGGATTTTTTTCAGCGCACCTAGAAATGTTTTTTTTTTCTTCTCTTTCGCCGTGTATTCTATTTTTCTATGAATATGTCTGTTTCTTGTTTGATTTGTAGCTTTAGAGTATGTTTCAAAGATTGCGGTCTGCAGATGTGTCTTCACAGGCTGCAGGGTTTATGTTCAGAGTCTTCATGTCGAGTATATACACGTCTACAAATCGAAGTTTTGGACGTCCCCTAGACCTTTTGCCATCCACTATTTGTCCATATAGTATATATTTTGGTATGCGACCATTTTTTTCATACGGTGTACGTGGCCAAACCAGCGTAACCTACGTTGTTTGAGCAGGGCGTAGATGTTCGGGAAGCCTGTGCAAGTCATGACCTCCACGTTATCAAAAATAGCAAGCTGTTATAAAGTAGATCTTATGAAAAGTGGCTATTATAAGAGAGTGTCGCTGGTTACATTTATAGGCAAGGGGGTCGTTGGTTACTTGTCTTTTATAAATAGTGATCTCAGCCACAGCCAACTTTAGATTTACTTAGGCCTGCGTACTGAGGGGGACTTCGCGAAAGACCACTAACTGGCGTGACGTTTCCACTTTGCGAGCAAGGATGATTTTAAGTAGAGTGAAGTCAGCCGTCTATATCTCCTATAGTTGAACATGTCAAGCTTGTTGGTGGGTTTTTCGGTTTTAATGTTTGTCCGCTGGCCTTAGTAAATCTATGGTTGGCTGTGCCTCTGTTCACTTGAATATAATAAATAGAGGGCGCGACTCGTAAAAGGCGGGGAAATATTGTTCTTAATGTTTTATTCAGCCATTAGAGTTTCCTCTCTTGGATTTTGGAAAATATCAACAAGATCTGCCGGGAAAACAGGCTGATAGTACATGTCAATCAGCTGTGGCCACTTTGTCCTCATTCCATATTGTTTTCTGCTGTCGCTTCTCTGAACGGAGGTGTTGCGACAAAAGGTAAATAAAACTATCCATCCATCCGTCAGTCCGACCGTCCGTCCGTTCGTCTGTCCGTCCGTCCGTCTGTCTGTCTGTCTGTCTGTCTGTCTGTCTGTCTGTCTGTCTGTCTGTCTGTCTGTCTGTCTGTCTGTCTGTCTATCTATCTATCTATCTATCTATCTATCTATCTATCTATCTATCTATCTATCTATCTATCTATCTGTCTGTCCGTCCGTCCGTCCGTCCATCCGTCTATCTATCTATCTATCTATCTATCTATCTATCTATCTATCTATCTATCTATCTATCTATCCGTCCGTCCGTCTATCTATCTATCTATCTATCTATCTATCTATCTATCTATCTATCTATCTATCTATCTATCTATCTATCTATCTATCTATCTATCTATCTATCTATCTATCTATCTATCTATCTATCTATCTATCTATCTATCTATCTGTCTGTCTGTCTGTCTGTCTGTCTGTCTGTCCGTCCGTCCGTCTGTCTAACTCTCTGTCTATCCATCCATCCATCCATTAATCTATCTATCCATACAGCCATCCACCCACCCATCCTTCCATCCATTCGTCTGTCAGTCTGTCTGTCTGTCTGTCTGTCTGTCTGTCAGTCTGCTTGTCTGTCCGTCCGTCAACTCGTCTGCCTGTCAGTCTGTCTGTCTGTCTGTCCGTCTGTCTATCTATCTATCTATCTATCTATCTATCTATCTATCTATCTATCTATCTATCTATCTATCTATCTATCTATCTATCTATCTATCTATCTATCTATCTATCTATCTATCTATCTATCTATCTATCTATCTATCTATCTATCTATCTATCTATCTGTCCGTCCGTCCGCCCGTCTGTCTGTCTAACTCTCTGTCTATCCATCCATCCATTAATCTATCTATCCATACATTCATCCACCCACCCATCCTTCCATCCATTCGTCTGTCTGTCTGTCTGTCTGTCTGTCAGTCAGTCTGCCTGTCTGTCCGTCCGTCCGCCAACCCGTCTGCCTGTCAGTCTGTCTGTCTGTCAGTCCGTCTGTCTGTCAGTCTGTCTGCTTGCCTGTCTGCCTGCCTATACAGAAATTCGTTTCAATACAGCTTATGCTTTCCCATTACCCACGCCGCTGCAATGTCAGCAGTTCACTACTAATTGCCAGGTGTTGATCGCAGACTAATCGTCTTGTACTTCTAGGCGCACAAAATCGACCGATAATGATGTGCAAATATATTGTTAACGTGGTGTAAACATACTGATAATAATGTGTAAAAATACTGATGATGATGTGTAAAAATACGGATGATGTTATATCAGAACTAACTCTTGATAATCATCGTACATTGAAGCCTGGTCGTCGGTCATTGTGGACGAGTAGTTGCAAAGTTGATTAAACTCCATTCACATATGATTAGACAAATCACTTTATTTATTTGTTCCTCCATATTTGATGTCTTTTGAATGAATGAAATCCCACTCCATCTTAACCAATCTCCAAGCTGAAAACATCAGGAGATGATAAACACAGTTTTGTTTGTTGACCTTTGAACTTTATGTTCTAATTTGTCTCTCCAGACTCTCGTTCTCTGTAAGTTTCCCTTCATTTTCTTGAATTTTCAAAGAAACAACAGCAATAACTTTCAGAAAACATGACAAATTTAAAAGCCAGCCAGATGACCAACTGCACTAAAATTTCCAAGAGAGAATAAAAAATAAACTCTAAAGGAAGAGCTCAAAACATCTTGCAAAGGAATGCTTCTGACAACACTCACATTCTTTAGAACTAAACAATAATATGTGGAACCCCTCACACCCGCGCCATGGTGCAAACGTAAAAATAAAACAAAAATAATCCCAGATGTTCCAGAAATAGTCTCCAAAAATGTACAATCCAAGACCGAAATGAGAGCCCGATCATTCATCATGTTCCAGGAAAAATACTCCAGAGATACGTGGACATGGGTTTTCACAGATGGATCTGCAACTTAAGCCTTCAAGAAGATTCGCGATGGCATCTATTTAACCTTCCCAAGTGGAGAGACAGAAACACACTGTCTTCCATCTGGAGAAAGGTGCACACATTTTAGTTCTGAGGCAATGGCAATGCACACAGCTAATGAGTTATTGAGTTATTGAGTTATTGAGTTATTTGCGGGTCATCATCATCGCACTCCGAACATGTCCATAGGTGCTTAGATCCCCTCCTCAGCAATTCTCTCAGTGTCCAGCGACTAACGACTCCAGTTCTATGTTGGTTGATAAGTCTTCTTACACGGCCACCAAGTTTCTCATTTCTGGCTGTGCTCATCTTAACTCCCATTTCCATCATCCGAAGAAGTGACGTTGATCTGTGTTTGTCGAAGTCCTGCGCTCTTCCCACATCTCGAAGGGCATTGATGATGTCCGCCCAATCCATTGGTTGCCCGTCCTCAACGACAGCGCAGCTAGCCAACCTGTCCGCTCTTTCATTTCCCGGTACTCCCGCATGTCCAGGGACATAGACAAAGGTGACCTTACGTAATTTTGGATTTATGCAACGACTCTACCCATTGCATGCGTACAGAGCCCGCCTCCACTTTCTTTATCATGCTCATCGAATCACTCAGTATACATGCGTGGATGTAGTCTTGTGACTCTAACCATTTGAATGCCTTGGTCACTGCCATCGCCTCCATTGTCATGCTACTCCTGGTCATGACGTATGCACCACTGTCTTCCTTGGCTATTCTGCCTGCCGAGCGTGCTGCAAATGCCCATGCACTTCTTTCGTGTCGTCTTACAGATCCGTCTGTATAGATGACTGCATCTTTCTCATCGGTGTTATCGCAGATGAGACCGTTGACCTCAGCATTAACCACGACCGGGTTCAGTTCCCTACTTTTCCTGTCGAGTGTGACAATACAACGAGAAAGTCCCCTTGAATGACGTAGGCACCGGTATCCACTCCTCACCAACGCTGATATTGGTAAGCCCACAGACCTGTTTGAAGACATCTTCTGCTCGGCCCACCCATGATTTGCCTCATTTTAGCATTTTTAACCACACAGCTGTACAAACGCTCAAGAGGTCGCCAATCCAAAAATCGTCATTCTCGCAGATGCAAAATCAGTAGTCATACAAGCAATATCAAGCTCAAAACAGGACAGGCGCATCCAATAAAAAAAGAACAACATTTATTCGTTTTAAAAAAAAGACAGAACTAGTCCTGCAACTGATACCAGTATACGCGTATTGTGGCGAAGGTAAAGGTAAAGTACGAGACTTGAATCGGCGTCATAGCACACAAGTTTCACCCATATGTGCTTGGCCGTCTATCCAGAAATGGTCGGAGACTTCTGAATAGTGTCGCTTCAAGCATCGAAACTCACGATGCGATGCGGTATTCCTCACCTTCACAGAGTCATATCCTGCTACCCATTTCTGCCAGCGGCTGGGTCTACCGCTAGGGTATTTTTTCCCAACCACGAGTAGAATTCACACTGCTTGTTGGAATCGAAGACGGGTTGTCTGAACGTCGTTAGTCCAGTCGGGTGGCAGGACAGATGCACTCTAAACACTAAGAACACAAATATGGCCCACAGAAACAACCCTACATGACAAATTATTGGGAACCGATGATCACCTCAAACGCACCAAATTGTTTGTGACCCAAGTTGGTCTAAATGTCTAAATGCACAGCAATAGCTGATCTCTGCTGATGAAGAAGGGGAAGGGGAAGAAGAAGCAGAGTGAGAAGAAGAAGAAAAGAAGAAGATGAAGAGGAAGAAGAAGAAGAAGAGGAAGAAGAAGAGAGGAAGAAGAAGAAGAGGAAGAAGTAGAAGAAGAGGAAGAAGAAGTAGAAGAAGAAGAGGCAGAAGAAGAAAAAAAGAGGAAGAAGAAGAAGAAGAAGAGGAAGAAGTAGAAGAAGAGGAAGAAGAAGAAGAAGAAGAGGAAGAAGTAGAAGAAGAGAAGAAGAAGAAGAAGAAGAAGAAGAAGAAGAAGAAGAGGAAGAAGTAGAAGAAGAGGAAGAAGAAGAAGAAGTAGAAGAAGAGGAAGAAGTAGAAGAAGAAGAGGAAGAAGAAGAAAAAGAGGAAGAAGAAGAAGAAGAAGAGGAAGAAGTAGAAGAAGAGGAAGAAGAAGAAGAAGAAGAAGAAGAGGAGGAAGAAGTAGAAGAAGAGGAAGAAGTAGAAGAAGAAGAGGAAGAAGAAGAAAAAGAGGAAGAAGAAGAAGAAGAAGAGGAAGAAGAAGAGGAAGAAGAAGAAAAAGAGGAAGAAGAAGAAGAAGAAGAGGAAGAAGTAGAAGAAGAGGAAGAAGAAGAGGAAGAAGAAGAGGAAGAAGAAGAAAAAGAGGAAGAAGAAGAAGAAGAAGAGGAAGAAGTAGAAGAAGAGGAAGAAGAAGAAGAGAAAGAAGAAGAAAAAAGAGGAAGAAGTAGAAGAAGAAGAGGAAGAAGAAGAAAAAAAGAGGAAGAAGAAGAAGAAGAAGAGGAAGAAGTAGAAGAAGAGGAAGAAGAAGAAGAAGAAGAAGAAGAGGAGGAAGAAGTAGAAGAAGAGGAAGAAGTAGAAGAAGAAGAGGAAGAAGAAGAAAAAGAGGAAGAAGAAGAAGAGGAAGAAGAAGAGGAAGAAGAAGAAAGAGAGGAAGAAGAAGAGGAAGAAGTAGAAGAAAAAGAGGAAGAAGTAGAAGAAGAAGAGGAAGAAGAAGAGGAAGAAGTAGAAGAAGAAGAGGAAGAAGAAGAAAAAGAGGAAGAAGAAGAAGAAGAGGAAGAAGTAGAAGAAGAGGAAGAAGAAGAAGAGGAAGAAGAAGAAAAAGAGGAAGAAGTAGAAGAAGAAGAAGTAGAAGAAGAAGAGGAAGAAGAAGAAAAAGAGGAAGAAGAAGAAGAAGAAGAGGAAGAAGTAGAAGAAGAGGAAGAAGTAGAAGAAGAGGAAGAAGAAGAAGAAAAGGAAGAAGAAGAAGAAGAGGAAGAAGAAGAAGAAGAAGAAGAAGACTTTGATGAAATATGGAAATCAAAATTACTAAGCTTCATCTTCTTCTTCTTTTCTCTTTTCACTGATACCTAAAAGGTGTCGTGGTTTATATCATTTGTCGTTCTTGAGCTGCTCGAACTGTCTGAATTAGTGATTTTCCTTTGTTGTTACATGTCTCTATCACTGCATCTATCCATCTTCTTCTGGGTCTTCCTCTTGGTCTTTTTCCATGCATTCTCGAGAAGAATGCCCTTGATGGTGATTGATAAGGATTCATTCTGACCAGGTGGCCAAACCATTTAATTACTAAGCACTAAAACAATATTCGGGATTTTAAAATCAAAAGTATTACCTACCCTTACATATTCGTAGAGAGCTGGAAAACAACTAAAGAAATAGAAAATAAATTCGATGCATTTGAAAATAAACTCCTCAGCGAAATACTTCCTATATCATGGAATGAATGACTGGTGCAGAAATAAGAGAAATAAGAAAGCATCCAGCTAAATCAACTAAAATCAAGTGAAGAAGGTTGCCATATGTTGGCCATATGATAAGAAGAAACAACGAAATAATTTCAAAGCAAGCCCTCAAACTGGAATCAGAGAATAAAATATTTAAAAAAACAGGCCGACCTAAAGAAAACAATTAAAAAGAACATCAAGGCGAGAGGCAACAGCAGCAGACATCAGTTCTTCTGCTGAGATAGAGAGGCTGGCCCAGAACAGTGAGGTTTGGTGAGATACGATGTGGGCCCTGTGCACATTGTAACACTTGATAACAAAAATCGTCGAAAGACAATCTAAAATGTCTGCCCTATGTGCAGAGCCGTCTCTACACCATTTTGGGCCCCTGGGCATAGAAATAGTGTTGGGCCCCAGGGCAAAGACGAGTGCTCCCCCCCCCCAGGAATAAAAAATAAATGGTTGATATGGGGCCCCTATGATCGTGGGCCCCCGGGAAAATGCCCAACGGGCCTATGCGTTAAGGCGGCCCTGCCTATGTGCCATCTTTGACTCGAAAGGACAACAGATAGACAGACAAGCTAGAAATGTTTTTCGTTTCGGTGTCGGAACTATTAACATAATGTTAACTAGACCACGTAATAAGCGTATATTCATAGCTTCTGTCCTGTATGTGCTTATTTTCATGATGTACCTTTCATAAACATATGGAGTGCAGCTGCCGTGCGATGTTTCAGTTAATCTTCATTTGATTAATTAAACGTTGATCACATGCAAGAAGCAGCTAATTAGTAAATCATGTGAGACCGTTTCATCGACAGGGTTTTCTTTGCGCCATGAAATTACTTTATTTTCATGATTTTCTTCTGATGTTATTATTGAAGTTATTTTTTCTTTGAATATCAGCTTTGATTGTTTTATCTTCCTGCCTAACGCTTGTCGTCAATTCTTGTCGTCAACTCTTGTCGTCAACTCTTATCATCAACTCTTGTTGTCAAATCGAATGCAACAGATGAACCTGTAATTGGGGGAAAATTGAAAAAAAAAAATAGAAAAAATTGTATGGTTAAAGCTTTACGTGATTAGTAGACGACACAGATTTGAACGACGTTTCGGCTCAATAGGCCTTCAGCAGGAACAAACAAACAACACGCACACACAGATATGTAAGTAAATAAAACTAATCCTGCATAGCTAATTAATAACGAAACATCCAAAACAAAATTATCGAAACTAGTTAAAGAAAAGAAAAATGACTTCCCTGTGTCGTGGACCGTGGTCAGAATGGAAAAGGGCGAGTCACACGGCTATAGCTGTAATTGTACCCTCTGGTCAGATGAAGGGTTCTAAAACTACACGAACGGAGGGAACGCTGTCTAGGTTACCTCGACTGCAAAGACACTGACAATGTCTAAAAGTATCTAAGGGCCCGTAAATACAGGTGCACACACACACAGATGCGTATATACATATATATACACGTACAAACAGACATGCACCTACTTATACATATCAACATACACATATATATACATACATATACACATATATATGCATACATACATGCACACACATACATGCATATATATATATATATATATATATATATATATATATATACCAATAACCATACATATGAACACATACATGCATGTACACACCCATACGGGGACAATCATATATGTGTAGAAATGCGCGCATAACGCACACATAACCAGAAGAATGCACACCGGGGTCAGTGTGCAAACACAAAGGAGAAAGAATATGACAGTAGAATAACAGGTACTCAAAAGACTGAGAGTGGGGTACAATAAAAACATATGAGGGGTAAGTAGCACAGAAAAATGGGTATAGGAGAACACCGAAGTGCCTCAATGGAGACTAGTGGAGGTGAACTATAAATAGCGTGGCATAGTAGATAGACTAATGAGCCCAAACATGGGCAGTAGAGAAGGCTATGCAAAAGGGAAGGAGTAACCGAAAGGAAACTATGTGTACGAGTGTGATACATTCATGCCTCGTGGGATCAGCGAGCCATACTGGACTATGAGGCAATTCTCCAAAGCAAATCGGCTGCGGTCGCCAGAGTGACAAAGGACAATACCAGTGATACGGATGTCGTCTTTGCCCTTGTGATCTGGGGAGTTGAAATGGTAAGACACTGGAGTGCCAGTATTCTGTTGAACATCTCGTAGATGTTCACAAAATCTGTCCGTTAATCGTCTCCCTGACTCACCAATGTAAGTCATGTGGCATCGTTGGCATATGATGGTATAAATGATGTTACGGGACACACATATGAAGCCAGCTTGATCTCGGACCATCCATTAGAGAATAAGACCGAGTCAGTATGGAGCACATCGGCACAGGTGATACAGTTCCGACCACAATGGCCGTACCGAAGTGTTGATGGTCGGAGAGAGGGAGATGGCTTCTTACCAGAATATCTTCCAAATTCCTGTCGCGCTTGAAGGCGATCATCGGGGGATCACTAAAAAGTAGACGAGTAGTAGGATCAGAGAGGAGAATGGAATGGTAGCGGTTGAGTATCTTCACATCAGCTAAATTGTGAGGATTATAGGTGAGGGTGAGTATAGTTCTCTCAGAAAGGGGGGGGGGCGGTTGGAAGGGGTAAGTGCCTCGGGACGGGAGATAAGGAGGATCCCCTTGAGGGCAGACTGGAGAATCGAATCTGGGTAAAGCCGGCGGCTGAAGAAAGCTAACATGAGGTGAGCCTGTTGGAGGAAATCCTGGCCATCCTGGCAGGTGCGACGTAGACGCAATAACTGTGAGAACGGAATAGAATCACGGAACCTGTGCTTGGCTCTTTCTGCACTTTGGAAGATTTCATAGAGTTAACTTTCATTATGGCATTTTCCTTCTTCTGGGGTATGCGGTAAGGCGGCGGCTTTACCTGAGAATAAAAGCTACTTGACCAGTGCAGTCGTTGCGAAGTGTTTGGGTCTGAGTTTCTATTTAAAAAATAAAAGAACTTGTAACTCTAGAGGATTCGAACTCATGTTCTCCTGATTTGGAGCCCGACTAGTTATCGATTTATTGAGTTATTAGACACTTAGAAAACCAGCCTAATAAAAGTAATATTGGAAGGGAAAATACAAGGTAAAAGAGGCAGAGGCAGAGGCAGGCCAAAAAAGCAAAAATCTTTCCTAATACCTGACGGTGTACTACTAAACATAATTCAAACAAGACAAATGAGGTTTCCGGGGCATGTTAGAAGACACAGAAGCCTAATAAAAGTAATATTGGAAGGGTAAACACAGGGCAAATGAGGCACAGGCAGACCAGGACTAACATGGACGAGTAACATCAAAAGATGGACACGTCAACCTATGACAACCTGCACTATCAAAGCAAGAGACGGTGGAATGGCGCTGCATAGTAGCCAACCTTTGATGTGAAGACAACACGCAGTAATGATGGATTGACGATGAAATAAATATAAATGTGTATTTTCAACAATTTTTTTACTTCATCAATGCTGAAATAGACATTTTTAAATAAAGGCAAACATTTGTGAATGCACTACAGACAACCATGTCCCCCATTAAGGAAATTATTTGGAGTCACGCGTTGAAGGATGTATCTAAATACATAACGTTAAATTATTTGGCGAGAGCTTAATTTAGCTCCAGGAACTATTTAAAGATAACAATTTATTATTAACTTTCCTGAAAAAAACATTGTGAAATCGGGCTAGGAAACGAAAAAAAGCATAAATAACTAGAAGTTTTCAAGTTTAATTAAGTTATTCCAGGAATGTGACCTATGAAAGATTTCAAATGTTCGAGAATGTGTGTTGTAAGTGGACAATTAGATGCCACAGAGGTGGGGTTTCTCAGAAGAATGTTGAAAGTTCCCAGAACAGCTAAAATACCAATGAGGGCATTCTCAAAGAGGCCAAGACAAAAAGGGATCTCCGAAAAACATCAGAAAGAAACAATCAACATTTTTCGAGCATATCATGAGAAGTGGAAAGTTGGAATACTTGGTTACAACTGGCAAAATACAGGAAAAGAGAGATCACGAACGACAAGAGAGAACATACTGAATAGCTTGGTGTCATGGCACGGAAAACAGTCAACAGAATTGATAGGCTGCACGGTGGATAGAAGATTGTGGATCGCCTACGCCAACCGGTATGACACATGGTGATGATGATGATAGGAATATGTGTTTCTTGCAACCCTTATGTTCTGTGATTCATGTGTTCGTATCGTGTTCTATCTGTCCCTGATATACTGAGCTATTCATAAGTTAAACTTGATCTGGCTCAAAAAGATGCGATGTTTGAGAAAAGCAATAATGTCACAAGAAGAGAATATGTGAGGGGGGGGGGGGGGGGGGGGGAAAGACAAATAATTTTGCAACCGCGCAATGAATCATACAGAAAAGGACAAAAGAATAAAATGGAAGAGTTGTTTCATGCAGATGGGTATAAAGAATTTAAAATATTTTTTTGTGTGTGTGTGGTAAATTGGAGGTTTTTTTTTTTTTTTAACTTCTCTTCGGCGAGTAGTTTTTGCTATGCATTTAGACGGCTAGCCCGACATTAATCATGAACAGGGAGGTGCATTACAGATCTTCACCGGCTCCCCGTAGTCTGTCGTGCAGGATAGCTTCTGTGGGTCGTATTTGTTTTCTTAGGCAGGATGTTGAAAGAATAATAAACAAAAGTAAAATACGGCTTGAGTTTTACGGTGATGAAATCATCATCAGCATCCGTGCTGAAGTCGGATGTGTTGGGCCGAAAGGCGCAAATGTCACAGTTATGCTGGAAACCACAACACAACGCAGACACACCCGCTTAACATCCTTTTAAGGGCGGATGATGAAGAGGAATTCTACAGTCTACGAATACTCTAGAATACTTTAGTCATCGGGCGAACGCAAGCAAGCAATCATCATTAGCATCATTGAGTGCCGTTTCCGCATCGAAGGTTGGCTACCAGAGTGCCATTCCACTCTGTCTCTTGCTTTGATGGTGCAGATTGTCAAAGGTTGACTTGTCCATCTTTTTATGTTACTCGTCCATGTTTGTCTTGGTCTGCCCCTGCCTCTTTTACCTTGTATTTTCCCTTTCAATATTATTTTTATTAGACTGTTGTGTCTTTTAACATGACCAAAAAATTTCATTTCTCTTGTTCTTATTGTGTTTAGTAGTTCTCTTTTCATTTTTAGTTCTTTTAAAACTTCATCGTTTGTTTTCTTTTCATTCCATCCAATTCTACCTATTCTTTTATAGATCCACATTTCAAAGGCTTCAATTTTCTATTCTGTTTTCTGGTCTGATGGTGATGAAAGACGGCAAAAAATGACCGATCTTGCTGTCAGTAGAAGTTTTCAACGTGGATATAGACAATATAGAGAGAGAACCAAACATATAGATAGACAGAGAAGCAGACAGATAGCCAGCACACAGACTGATATGCAGGCAGGCAGACAGATAGGTAAGAGATAGACATACAGGCAGGCAGGCAGACAGACAGATAGGTAAGAGATAGACATACAGACAGGCAGGCAGACAGACAGATAGGTAAGAGATAGACATACAGACAGGCAGATAGGAAAGAGATAGACATACATACAGACAGGCATGCAGACAGATAGGTAAGAGATAGACATACAGACAGGCAGACAGACAGACAGATAAGTAGAATGACAGACAGGTAGGCAGGCAGGCAGACAGACCGGCAGACAGATAGGTAGAGAGACAGACTGACAGATAGACAGAGAGAGACATACATACAAACAGGCAGGCAAAGAATCAGCAGACAGACTATCAGGCAGGCAGACAGATAGGTAGAGAAATAAAGAGACAAGCAGGCAGGCAGACAGACAACCTTTTCGTATCTACGACTGCTGGCGATCAGATTTCAGGGCTAGAAAAAATAAATCCAACAATCAAGTGAGTTGGCAACATTACAGAAATCCCGCAGCGGCAAGGACTACCAACAACCAGTGCGACCGACGAACTTGCTCCAGGTTAAAAATCTACAGCTAGTGCTTTCTGTCAAACGTTACTGTATGGATGTGGCATGAATGTGTAAGGTAAGTGAATATGAATTTGGTTATTTCTTACCTGAGACTCACACCTGGAATAATGATGGCGTTGATGATTATGATAATATTGGTGTTAATATGGAAGACGATAGAAAAAAGTTGTAAATAAAGCCGCTCTTCTTCTTCTTTGCGTATTCATATGCCTTCCAGCGTCGAGAGGAGATATAATTTAAAGTCTTTTGCTCTTATGTTGACTTCTCCTGCTGTTATGTTTCTATCTTAGTATTCAATTAATCCATCTTAGTCGTGGTCGACCCTAAGAGTCCTGTGTTTTCGCAACGTTTGTCGAAGGCCCGCTGTGGTGTGTTTGATCTTTTGCTCTTATTACGTCATCTTGTCTGTTATTTCTTTATGTATTCCATCGCAGAAATTACTCCTAGCTTTTTTTCTGAGTTTTTCATTTCTGACCTTATCTTTCAGGCTGTTTCCTGCCATGCGTCTGAAGCATATCATCTCGGTAGTGGTTATTTTTCTGACTGCTCTTGGCCATAGGATCCAGGTCTGACATTGGTAGCACAACGATGGGATGAAGATTGTATTGCTTAATGCCCGTCTTGCCTCTAGTATTATTTCCTTGTTGGTCAGCAGTGGTGACAGTTATCGGATAATTTGAAAAGCCTTTTACCATCATCGTGTGCCATGCCGGTTGGCGTAGGCGATCGTGACCTTCTACAAAATTCTTCTATCCACAGTACATCGTAACAGTTCTGTTGTTGACTGTTTTCCATGCCATGACACCAAGCTATCTAGTATTTTCTCTCTTTGTCGTCCGCGATCTCTCTTTCCCTGTATTTTGCCAGTTGCAACCAAGTATTCCAACTTTCCTCATCTCATGATGTGCTTGAAAAATGTTGAATGTTTCTTTCTGAAGTTTTTATGAGCTCACTTTTTGTGTTGGCCTCTTTGAGAATGTCCTCATTGGTCTTTTTTGCTGTCCAGGGAACTTACAACATTCTTCTGAGAAATCCCATCTCTGTGACCTGTAATGGCCTTTTCATTTGTTTGTCTACTGTCCATGATTTGCTTCCATAGGTCAGAATTATCTCTATATAGCATCGATGAACTCTCTTTCTCACTTCTATTGACATAGACTTGTTGCATCAGACGAGACGTTTTTCTTTTCTGAAATGCTAATTTGGTCTGGGCTATTCTACTTCTATTTCTGTGGTGCATCTTCAATCTGATGTTATTATTGTGCCCAGGTATTTGCCGCATTGCACTTGTTTCAGATTTGCCCTGTTTATTTTTCTCCTGTATGATGGTGATGATTGTTTCTTCCATATGACCATTACTTCTGATTTCTTACTATTCATACTGAAACCTTTCTTTGTTGCTTTCCTTTACTATTATGTCTCTCATTTCTTGTAGTTCATTCTCTGTCTCTGATATTAAGACTGTGTTATCCGACAAGCAGCGGTTAGTGAACTGGACTACAGAGGACAAGAGGTAGGGTTCGATCCCAACCGACGGCTTCCGGTTCACCCAGCCTTTAATGGGTACCAGATTTTTTTCTAGTAAAGTAAAGCGGCACGAGCGTAATACCAACCACACTACCCCAAAAATCTTGTGCCGTAGGTCTGTAAAATGTATGGTCACTAACACCATATTCCTTATACGCCACTTGGCATGACGGAGGTACTTTACTTTTTTTAATCCGACAAACCGTTAAAAAAAATAAAAACACAAACACACACGACGGTTCCGTTCTAAAGTCTAACCTAGGCATGTTTATAGACCGTCTCACTTCCAAACAAGTGGCAGCAAAATGTGCTGCTAGCCTCCTCAGCCAGCACAGGATAAACTTGGAGATGCTGTTGACAATATATCGCACATGAAATCTAAATTACTAGTTATTTTTGGAAACAGGTTGCCACTGTAAATTGCACCGAGCTCTGATATAACTGTCTGTCTAAATTTACGGTATGATTTCAACTAGATGAAAATTGTACCTCCATTGTCTCGCAACATTTCAGTTTTTGGTTGCTGTTTTTTTTTTTAAATAATGAATTTGCTTTTTTTCTTCGCCCTGTTATGTGGATTTAACTATTTGTTCCGGCTGGAAAATAAACTGTGCTAAGCTCTTTTATTGCTAGGAGATGTGTAGGAATGCACAGGTTGTCTGTGTAGTTGTGAGTTATTTAGAGGCTACACTTTGTTTTACATAAAATTCATATAATGTTGATGTTGATTTCATCATCATCATTAAGTACCGTGCATGCTGGCATAGGTGATCATGTCTCTCCACAACTTTCGATCTCGACAGTTGTTTATCATTTCTGTTGTTGACCTTCTGCCAAGCCATTCCCTTAAGCTGTCTGGTATCTTTTCTCTTTGCTTCCCTCTATCACTTCGTCCCTCAATTTTCCCAGTTGCCACAATATATTCCCGCTGCTCTCATCTCATCACACGGCCATAAAAATGATGATTGTTTCCTCCTAATATTGATGTTGGTTTAGAATTAGATTATTTAATCGGGATATTATTACTTGCCGTTAAATTAAGTTAACTATTCTTATTGCCGCTTGCTATAATCAACGTGCGTGTGTGTTAGGGGTGGGATTGTGTTATTGCTGTATTCTTATTTGTTTTTAATCATGTATATATATATAGGAATTGTAGTCAACGGTCACAACATAAATAATTTGCGATATGCGGATGACACAGTCTTAGTAGCAGAGACAGAGAATGAACTACAAGAAATGATAGACATAATAGTAAAAGAAAGCAACAAGAAAGGTCTCAGTCTGAATAGTAAGAAAACAGAAGTAATGGTCATATCGAAGAAACAATCACCATCACCATCATCATGCAGCATAAAAATAAACAAGACAAATCTGAAACAAGTGCAACGTTTCTAATATTTGGGCACAATAATAACATCAGATGGGAGATGCACCACAGAAATAAAAAGCAGAATAGCTCAGGCCTAAATAGTATTTCAGAAAATGAAAAATATCTTATGCAACAAATCTATGTCAATAAAAATGAGAAAGAGAGTTCATCGATGCTATATAGAACCAATTCTGACCTATGGAATCGAATCATAGACAGTAGACAAACAAATGAAAAGACGATTAGAGGCCACAGAGATGGGATTTCTCAGAAGAATGTTGAAAGTTCCCTGGACAGCTAAAAAGATCAATAAGTTCTCAAAGAGGCCAACGTAAAAAGGGAGCCCTTAAAAAACATCAGAAAGAAGCAATTAACATTTTATGGGCACATCATGAGAAGAGCAAAGTTGGAATACTTGGTTACAACTGGCAAAATAAAAGGAAAGAGAGATCGCGGACGACAAAGAGAGAAAATACTGGATAGCTTAGTGTCATGGCATGGAAAACAGTCAACAACAGAACAATAACAATGCACTGTAGATAGAAGATTGTGGAGGGACATGATCGCCTACGCCAACCGGTATGGCACATGATGATGATGATGATATATATATATATATATATAAGAAGCAATCAACATTTTTCGAGCACATCATGAGAAGAGGAAAGTTGGAATACTTGGTTACAACTGGAAATATACAGGGTATGAGAGATCACGAACGACAATGAGAGAAAATACTAGATATGTTGGTGTCATGACATGGAAAGCAGTTAACAACAGAAATTATACGAAGCACTGTGGAAAATTGTGGAAGGCCACGATCGCCTAGGCCAACCGGTATGGCACATGATGATGATTATAGAATAGATTGAAAACATTGATTGAAGCTCTCAAAATACGAGATTAATATAATTTAAAAGCATGTTAGGTGAAACAGTGTCATATAATTTCAATATCTCTTTTGCACATAATTTCACTTAGCCTCTTAATTGAATACATGCCCTTTTGTTTTATTTTAATGCCACTATGAGTAT